>PVHX01006419.1:14809-101040 GCA_004024805.1 Geosciurus inauris
TTTTTTTTTTTTTTTTACAAAAAATCTAGTGCCATACTATTGGACTCTATACAGCTGGAACAGCAAGCCCTTGCTCAGTTTCATTATTTTTTTTCAGCCGCAATACTCAACAAGTTAAAAAACAAACCAACCAACCCATCTTCAATAGAACTATATAGAAATTTAGGGTCCAAGGACAGCACTGAGTTTAAAAAGAAAACATCAATAATTGACATACACAACAAGCAAATCATTTGCAACCCAGCCCATGTCCTTGCACCTGTGTCCTGGCCTGCAGCTTGCTAATCCACTGAAAAGGAAATAAACCCTAAAGAAAACCACAAGGCTTTTGGAGAAATCTCTCCTTTCAGGAGTATGTTCATTAAGAACTTTGGTGACTGAAAAATAACCCTAGCCTCATTATAATAGTAAGAAACACACCCATGGGTGGAGATTTAAGATGCTAATGAGACTTGTGATGTAGGAAGTATCATGATTAGAACTTCCAAGGGTAATATGCAAGCATAAGGGATACTGGTGCTAAATTGCATAACCCCACCCTGACTCCACCTCTGGTTCAGCCTCCTGGTTACTCTTCTCTATAAATGCTAAAACGCAGACCACAATGAGACGACTCACCCTTTCTCCCTCTCTCTCAGATGGCCTGCACTCCCATTTTCAATTGTGCATGACTTTCCTTTATAAAATCTCTTGCTGTGCTACTCAAGCTTAACATGTCCTTAAATTCTTTTCGGTGATTTGATCATGAACCTGGAAGTCCCAAGGAGAGGTCTCCACCACACTTGGAGACTTCCTTGGATCCCTATGCAGTAAGTAACAGAATGATAGTTATGGAATAATCAAAGTGAATGTTTTCATGAAGGGATATTTACAATACCAAAATACCAGTAAGAATCACACTGTCAAAGGGTTAGAAAACAAATAAGTAATATTCCCTAATTATGATGAATATACTTTAAGTAAAGTTAGTTTTCAGAATTCTGCTGAAATGCCACTTCTCAGACCCAGAATATGGAGTGAATTTGATCTCATTTACTTATTTATTCTTAGGAGCCAGGAGGCTTGGGAGGAATGTGGAGAGTGTATCATCTTCACCACTGAGAACGTCAGTTGAACCAGGGGGGTTGCTTAAGACTCTTTTGTGAGGTTGCATATTTTAAAACTAAAGAGTTGGTGGTTTCATTTAAAGGACTAAAATTACATGCAAACCAAAAAATATTTAGAGAAATTAGTATACAAAACATGCTCCTCACAAACATGCCCTGAAGTACAGATCTAACATGTTGACTCCACTGGAGGAGGCTCAAGAAGAACATTTCCACCTGCTGTGGCCAGCTCTTCTGAAGCTGGAATCCTTTGAGTATTATTTCTAAGTAGCATATTTTGGTAGATGACTACTTAGATCATGTGTTTTGGTTTTCTGAATTTTCTTAGTATTGTAGCACATGAAATACTATTAAATTTATATTCTAGGAAGCTTTCAAAATTATTTCAAAAATATTCTTAACAATTTTCAATGTGACTAAATGTTATTTCCTGATGATATAAAATTTTCTGATGACTTTGGAATGTAAAAGCACATAATTAGTTTCCAAATCTAAATGACTTCTCTAAAATTGGTACTCCTAAAGTAGATGAGAGTCTGGCTTTAGGAGGAGCAGAAATTCAGGGATGAGGTTCAGTGTTACTCTCTCCTGGTCTATATGTCTAGTTTAAATTGTAGAATATGACTTTTCATATTTTCCCAAAATCTTTGGTTTAATGTCTTCATTTCTAAATAATGTAAGAATAGAGAAAGGAAAAAGGGACAACTTTGATGAATGCAATTAGAAAGGGAACAAGTCTACCAATGTATTAGGATTTGAAATTACCTTTAGCCAATAAATATTTTCCATATTCTGATATTTCAGAACCTGAAATTCAGAAACACACTCATGGCAAGAAAAAGTGTTAACCTGTACTTCATGCACAGATGTTTGAGTATACAATACATGATATTTTGATAGGTAATAAATCTTTTATGAAAAAAATTCCAAGCACATAATTGAGTGAAGGAATTGATAAATGAACCTACAGAATATATACGTTTATCCTGATTTGTGGAAAGCATATACTAATGAATTCTAGTTTCTTATAATAATTATGTCTATAAATAGGACAAATTCTAATGTGTTCTGCACTGTGAAAATGAAAGGAGAAATCATGGTGAAAACAGCATTGAAATAATTGTTCCAAAAGGAGTCAGGAGGTCGTTTGCAAGTAGGATGTGGGCACAACTCCAGCTGAAGCCTAAGGATGTGAACTCTGGCCACCTTCAGACTGCAGCTTGGAACAGATAAGCACACTGTGCCCAGATGCATATTTTGTGGGCATTTTTACTAAATATATACATTTTGCCTTTACCTTTTAGCAGTGACATAGCTCCTGTCACAAAGCCCATATTCTTTACTCTAACAGAAATTTCTCCCACAAAAGTGTTTTTATTGCCTTATCATAAATCAACACACCTCAATATAAGCTCCTACCTTCACTGTTTTCTTTGGAACATTGATTCAGAGCTATCTGAACCTGTGTCTTCTGAATTGTAATCCCTAGGGCCTCCAATAAAGCCCTTTTTCTTTCTGCAGTTTGAGTTTGAAGTGATAAATAACACCCTAATAAAATAATTAATCTTAAGTGGATTGCCCTTCTAGTATCCCAGTTACAACATCATGTGATCAACTGGATATTTCTTTTCTTTTTTTAAATTTCTTTACAAGATACTAATCATTCAGTGAGGAAAGCATTACTTATCCTTAATCAAAAAGTAGGAGATATCTAATTTGGGATTTCCTAAATAAGTTTATTCAAAACTTTAATGAAAATACAGAATTGATGTAAGCTAGAAATTGAAATCCACAGTCAAGTTTCCATATAGCCTATTCCTTTTCTTCATTTCAATGGAAGAAATAAAGCTGGCAAAGAAATATTAAGCTTGTTATAGAATGTAAAAATGACTATATAAAGTGTGTGTGAGGAGACTATCAAAATGCTTCTAGACTCTTAACCACTCTTGCATCAAATCTTACGAAAGACAGATTCAGCTTAATTCATGAGTATACTTTATTAACATGACGATGTGCTTTATTCGGGTTACTGAGGTGACCGGATTTATCCGCTTAGTGGGAAGGTTAGCTGGAAGTTAATTAATTAAGCCATGTTGGAAATGGGTTACAATATAAGCATCTGTTTAGAATGCAGAAGAACAAAAGGGTCCATAAGGTAATTGATAAGGAAAGGAAAGGGTGCAAAGGGTAGCACTGATTTAATCTAAGACATTTCCTAAGATAGACATATCCAAGACAGTGGGTGAGAGCTTAAGTTGAAACCTGCCTTTGGGAGAAAAATTGATCAATATCCAGTGTCCAAAAGAAACGTAGTTGTGGATTTGACCATTTTTTTCCTTGTATTTTTCCACTCACAGTAGTCAAATAATGGCCAGTTATCCATGTCCTCACAAAAGGACAAAGGGAAGTAAGTTGAAGCACTTACCGACCTTGATAAATCATAGTCTCTTCTCTGACACTGAACTCCATCAGAGTCTCAGGGACAGCCTGAGCAGATGAAAGATTTTTTTCCATTTCCTGATTTTGATAAATTGGCTATTATAAATTTGGGCAAATTTGGTTTGATACTAATATTTTATATTAATATTAATTAATATTTCATAATCCTTATGCTTCGTATGACCTATTAATAAATGCATATCACAAACTAAGGCAGCTGTTTATGCCTCTAAGACCATGTGCTATATCATTTCAAATGAAAGTGCTTAGACAATGAGGCATGAATACATTGTGCATGAGGCATTGTACATGAGTACAATGAGGCTTGGGGACAAATTTAACACTAATGTTAAGTGGCTATGATTATGACATTTTTTATCATTTTTTTCTCTTAAATACAGTATTCTCTTCCTCTTTTTAATGAAAAAGGAAAACAGTGGAAGGGAGTAGGTTTAGAGATGTTGCAAAATCTACCAAGAGCCTGAATACTTGAAATAATTTGTAATTAATTTAACTTTCAAAATGAAATTCAGCCAAGTACAGTGGCACACATTTATAATCCCAATGACTTAAGATGCTGAAGCAGAAGGATCACAAGTTCAAAACCAGCCTCGGCAGCTAAGCAAGACCCTGTCTCAAAATTAAGAAAAATAAAATAAGAAGGACTGGGGATGTAGCTCAGGAGTACAGTGCCTCTGGCTTTAATCTCTGGTTAAAAAAAATGAATTCAAATATTGCTCTTAAAACTAAAACCACATTATAGATTAAATAAAAATAGGTTTGAATTCTTGCTCCACTTCTTAATCCCTGGGCAAATATGTTACAAATTATTCTCTTTGAGCCCCAATTTAAAATTGGTCCATCCTATTGTGTGGTTGGGTTGATTAATATAGAAACAATGTGTTTAATATAATTGCTATGATGATAGTCCCCAGGAGGCACTATTTCACATGTGATACTATATTTGTGTATTTTAATAGGAAGCTTTAGTTATTTTTAAAAAAAAAACTCCAAAATGCTTAGAAAAAATAGCTGAAGGAAGTGGATCTTTTCAACAGAAGCTATTTAGAACCCAATTGAAAAGATTTTATTATTTATAGCCTTTTACATATTTTAATATACATATCTTCAAAAAGAATTCCCCTTTAAAGTAACACTTACTGGCATCTTATGGAAGCAAGAAAAAAATTTTAAAAAGCTACTTTAGAACTTCTGGAATTCTTCCAACTATTACAAAAATAGTTGATCATCTTCATATGTATTTATATTATATACCTACAACATTATAGTCTCAGGCTCCTAGAAGAAAAAGTTCATATTTTAAAGCAAAGTACATGAAAATGTTTGAAGCTCTTAAAGTGTGAGTACATCCAATCAATGAGTACAATCAGAGCACCCAATACAAAGGTCTGAGCAAGACTTAGAGAACTCAGTTAGGGATGTTGCATTGCTTCATGGCCAGCAAGAACAGACTTGTTACCACATTTAGGCTTGAGGGTGCAAGAGGAGAATTGGGATAGTACCATTATGAACAGAGCTATGTAAAGGGAGCTTTTTGGGGAGGAACACAACCAACCCTGCAGCAGTTTTATAGGGAAAGAGCCACAATTATAATACAATCATGAGTGCCCAAGCATAATAGCTATAAACTCTCCTGTTCAATCAGTATATGTCACTGATTGCACCCATGGATACTAACCATGTAGTCAGTATCCTGGGTACAAAGCAAGATGAAAACAAAACAAAAAGGTTAAAAGTGGATAAAGGCATGAACAGCCTTAAGTGTAACTTTAATAGATCTGTTTTCTAAAAATTTAAAATTTCTTTTGATGGCAGGGCACAACAAAAGGATACTTGGATTAATAAAAGACAAAATTTTTTTGACACAACTATAAATGAGGGCTACAAGGAGGTTGCTTTTGGGTAGGGTGACTGCAAGCTGGATCAGTGGGGTGCAATTTATGAAAGTTAAGTATGGTGAGGTTAGCTAGGGCTCCTGCGGATTGGCTAATTTGAGTAATTTCATGTGCTCTGAGGCATAGAGGCTATCCCTACTTACATGGTAACTTTTAAAAATATTTTTGGTGTCCCTAATCTTTAAATACCAGTCTGTTCTATAATAAATTTAGATGACTAAATGCAATACATCAGATTATGAATTGAACATAATTTTCTGAGCATTTATAAATTTACATTTGCAATTCTAAAAGAATTTGAACCATACTATAATATTTATTTTAATATCATGCTAATTTTAATATTTCTGTCAGTTTCAGTTGATTAGTTTTCTACTCATTATGGATCATATTTTACTTTTTTGAATGCCTGCAATCTTTGGACGTCAGAAATTGTGTGTGGAGCTGAATATTTCCTATTCTTATTAATATTTTAGATCATTATCCTGGGCTGTAGCAAGACTACTTGGAAATAGATTGATTATTTGGGCCTTGCTTTTATGGTATTCAAGACATAACTTTAGCAATACTTACTCTAACGCTAATCATTCCCCACTACTGAGATAAGACTTTTCAGAATAGTCAGATTCGCATGTTGAGTGGTTGGAAGAGGTACTATTTTCAGTTCTATGTGAATATCAAACATTTTTCCTTCTTATTCTCTGGTAGTTCTTTCCCCCAGTCATGATAATTTCTTCACATTCATGCATTGATTGGTTGTATGCTAAGTACTCATAAAACCAATCAACAACTTTTTTCTCTCCTATCCTCTATCCCTCTAGGTGAGCTAAGTTTTCAATTCTGTCTCCTCAACTCAGAGTCTTCTAAACTCCACCTGGTTCCCCCTCCTTGGGACATAGTTGATAATCTCTTTCAGAGTAATTAGACTTACACAGTTATTCAGCTTATCTCATTTGTTTCTTCTCGCTTAGGGTTATTATCCTTTGACTGATGCCAATGGTCATAAAAATCATTGTTCCTTACAATTTGTCTATTTTTTTATTTAGTTATTTTAGGTGACAGGGTGAATCTAGTCACTGTTATTCTGTTATGATAAGAAGCTAGTTTCTGATGGTTTTTACAAAGACTATGATTTTGTCACTTATCTATTGTTTTTCATTGAGTGATTTTGTCTTGTACACTCTTCGTTCCAAATTACAGAAGACCTGGGGCATCTTTGTCTTTTTTCTTCTTCTGTTCCAATTCCTTATCAAATCTCAAGCTTTTATGTTCTCTCTTCCCATTTTAAAGTTTATGTTAGGTAATGATGTTACAGGAATAGTTAACTGTAGGCATTAAATTATTAAAAATAAGTATTGGTTATTTCCTATTAAAAACTTGATTGATTTTAGTAGTAAATTTGTTTTGTTTTGTTTTAGATACAGCTGAACCCTTGATTGACTAATTTTAGGGGTTTTAGCCTACGAAAGAAAAAAGTCTGTTTCCTATCCCTATTGTAAAGTAATTTTCCTTTAGATCACATTAAGTAGAAGAAGAATGACTCATTTTAAACTTGATACTGCCAGATGGCATTATTCTACTTCAGTTGCAAATGCTACTTTGAAGTGCTCACATCTTGAGTAGATTCTCTGAGTGAGTAGCAGTGCTGCTAGCTAGGAACATATAAGAGTTTTATAGAATTAAAACATTTCTTCATAGCCATTCAAATTTGATTCTACTGATGAAAACCAACACCCCTTCTCTAGTCATCCTACTAATCAAGCCAAAAAGCTGGAGTCAAGAGAATCTCAGTATTATCATCAGAAAGGAGCTGAAGAACCAGTAATGGAGAAGAAACTAGCAATGAGATAATTTTTATTAATGCAGTGAAAATCAAATTTTCACTGTGAAATGTTCTCCAATGTAAGGCCCAGTCTGAAAGTGAGGCTGGAAGAGCAAAGTACATAGAGGTGAGGTTGGGGTCAATTATCAGAATACATGTGCAAATTATTTTTCAAAGAAAGAATTGTTAATTAGACTAATTAAGATAGAATTGTTAATTAGACTAATGCTAATTTGATTTTGTAGCAACCAAAACACTGGATTTGGTGAATGTTGTGATTGACATTTGAAGTAATTAAATTTAAAGCATTGAAATTTTAAGATTTAAAGCTAAGTGTTTCATCTAAGCTTTAAGCTTTATTGATTTCAACTCTAAACAACTCTGATTCTTTATAGTCCATGATTAGTTTGCAAGACTGAGAATAATATTCCTTTGACAGTATTCTTACAAGTACAATTGTCTTCCTCAGAATCATCAGTAAATACTTTAAAATATATGTTCCTGTGTCTCAACCCACATTCTGAAAGAGGACTAAGAAATTCATATTTTTAAAAAATACCATAGATTACTTTTATTTACTTTAAATTTCAAGGATCTATTCCTGAGTTTCTGAGATTATACATATATTAATTTTATAGGAAAAATGTAATTGTAAAATCATTTTGTGATAGCTTTTCAGAGCTGTGACAAAATACCTGAGAAAAACAATTTAAAGGAGGAAAGATTTATTCTGGTTCATGGTTTCATAAGTTTCACTCCATAGTCAGTTGGCTCCATTGTTTCTGGACCTGTGGTGAGCAGTACATCAAGGTGGAAAGGTGTAGTCTAGCAAAGATGCTCACCTCATGGGGGCCAGGAAGTGTGTGTGGAGATGGGGAGGGGGATAAGATATAGCTCCAAAGGGTGTGCCTCCAATACCCTACTCCTTTCAACTAGGCCCTAACTCCTACATTTTCTATCACCTCCTGATAACCTGTCAAATCATCAACCATTAATTGATTAATCCACTGATAAATTGAGAGCCTTCATAAGATCCAAGCATTACCCCAGAGTCCCACCTGTGAACATTGCTGCATTGGGGATGAAGCCTTCAATATATGAGCCTTTGAGAGACATTCCAAATCCAAGCCAAAAAACATTTTAAAAATCAGAAAATAGACTATTTCTTATAACAAAATAAGTAATAGCATATTTACCACTGTCACAGGTGAGTGGAGAGTTGAAGCTCCAAATCTCAGTACTTGTACCCTGATGAGAGAAAATTTAGAGTCAGACATGAAAAGTCAAGCAAGAGTATGTTATTATAAATGGACGTAAGGCTCAAGCAAAGAACACTCAAGTGACAAAGGGAACTTACTTCTGCTTCCAAATAAATAACTGATGTTTATCTGGAAAACTGGGGTCCATCTTCAGGAGTCTTCACTATTGGAGCAGGGGAACTGTTGGCCCTAGTGTGTCCTTTCCAGAACTGTCGTGGTGACCATTCTATGGTGGGGGGAGGCCTTCATCTACAAGTCAATCCTATGTTAATGTGGGTGCTGGGATCAGTGACCAGGCAAACTTTTATCTTAATATGCCTGTGCTGCTAATGAAATTTCCCTTCTGAAATACACTGAGAAACATATGGCCATAAATCCTAACTACAATGATTTCAGTATACCCTATCATGAGTTAACCCCATTGAACTTTCCTTCTTGATGTACTTCTTCATTGGCTCCCCTTGTTTCCAGATGTTTATTCTCAAAGTTTATACATCTGTTGTTTCTTTACAAGTTACTTGATTACTCATTAATCTTAAAAGAAATTTAAAGAAAACCTATGACCCTACTACGGTATTGGTTTGCTTTCCATTGCTCAGTACTAACTACTACTAGTGTTTATTCAACTCAAAGACTTGCTTCTAATTTTAAAATATACTTGCAGAAATTATCTTCTGAGTTTCTAAAATTTATCAGTATTGGTCCCATTTACAGACTTGTTTCCCAGTCTATCCCTAAACAACTATGTTAACTTAGCCATTTTTCAAAATTGACCTTCTCATCTATTTCTTCCTTCTAGAAATCATCACTATTAGGCTTAGTCACTTTCTAGGATTTTTACTAACCTCACTGGCTTTGGCTAATAACAGGCCTAAATAAAAATTCTCTGAAAAGGCGATGAATACATATTTTTCTCCTTAAAAATACATAGCTTAATAACTTTCAGTAGCTCTGGTTTTCATTTTTAAAAAAACAAAATAAATTGGTTCTGTCAGTATGAATCACTTTCTTAAGGGAGAAAAGAGTAATTTTTAAAAGTTAATTTGATGGATTTTCATCACACTAATTTGAAAGCTTCTCAAAATAAGTTTGTTCTTATCAAACCTTTCAGAGTTCTGTTCCTATCTCTATCACAAGCAAGATTTGCGTCTCTAGGCAACCTACTTAAAGCTGTCTGACTTACTTCACTGCCATCTTGGGGACAAAAAAAAACTTGATACAATGGTGGACTTTATGTGTATCCTCCTGCTTCCCCCTTAAGACATCCCCTCTTCAGGTCCAAGGCACTAGATCTCCAACTGCTAGGCATGTCAGCTCCGGAGGGCTCATAGCTGAGGTCTCTTCAGCAATGTCTGTACCTTATCCATGGTTGCCCCTTTTCCCAGGTTGGCCCTCCTGAGATGACAGTATGTGAGATGCAAAGTCCTCACCCCTTTTCCTCAACTGAACACAAATCTGAGAGACCATAAGTTAGGACTTATGGGGACTGTCTTTCTTCCTCCTTTGCTTCTCTCTTCTGTCATCATTAACATGCAGATATTGTTCTGAATGCATTTCCCAAAGAACCTGCTGTACACAAAGCTTCCTCTGTCTTCTGGGACACCTGATCTAAGATAGGTATCTTGTAATATCTGAAAAATTTTTTTAAATAATTGTGCCCTTTTATGGTTGATAACTTTAACCATTAAATGATCACATGTATTAACTAAAATGGATCATAGGTCTAAATTTGAAATTCAAAATTTTGAAACTTTTAGAAGAACTTTGTGATCATGAGATTGGCAAATATTTTGTACATTCAGCAGCCAATGTATGATCCTTAAAAGGTCAAATTATTTGGCTTTATCAAATTTTAAAGCTTCTTCTCTTCAAAATATATCATTAAGAAAATGAATAATAAGTCCACTAGAAAATAATATTTTGTAAAGCATATATCTGATACAAAGTGTTATATTCAGGATACATAAAGAACTCTGAAAAGCCATTAATAACAGAATATATAACTCAATTAAAAATGAGGAGATGTGAACAGACATCACCAAAGAAAATATACAGATGACTATTAAGCACATAAAAAGACATTCAACATTATTAGCATTAAGAATATTAAAATTAAAGCTCCAATGAGCTTACATTGTACATTTATCAAAATGGCAAAGATTAAAGATACTGACCAGACCAAGTGTTGGTGAGAATTTAGAAGAACTGAAACTCCTTTGTGCATCTGGTGGGAATATAAAATGATACAAATATTGTGAAAAAGTTTGTCAATTTGTTGAAATGTTAAACATACATCATATAATCGAGCCATTTCACCTTAAGTATTTAAGAGAAAAGCCAAATGTACGTCTAAGTACTTGTACATGTATCTTCATGACTTTTTTTTGTAATAGATAAAAACTGGAAATAACAGATAATGTCCATCAACAGATAAATGGTTAAACAAATTGTTATGTATACATATAATGGAATATTACTTTTCAGAAACATAAATTAAGTATTGATATACACAATAACAGATTAATTATGCTGAATGAAAGAAGATAAAAAGGTAAATATGATTGATTCTGTTTATATAAAATTCTAGACAAAGCAAACAAATTTATTGTGATAGAACATGGATTATGTTTTGACTGATAATGTGTTGCTATGGTCGGAGAAAGCTACAAGAGAGGAATTTTGAAGGGCTACCAGGGAACTTTTTGGCTGATATATTCATCCTTGGTGAAGATACTTTCATGGGTATATATGTCTGTCCAAACTTACCAAACAGTAGCATATAATATATATCTCTTGTTATATGTTATTTTTGTTTCATTAAAATGATCTTCTAAAGACCACATTGATCTCTGCTATCTACTTCATGAAATGTATAGTGTGTGCTAAAAAAAAAAAACAAGAAGGAAAAATCTTTGCATCATACACAGTCGTGCTGGAAAATGCTGATAGGTTTGATTTGGATAGATTTCGCCAAATGAAATAAAAAAATTATGTGGAAGACAAAAATGAGTTGAATGACTTACTGTATAAAGAATGATGCAAATTCTTCAGCGTGGAAAAATATTGGCAGAGAAAATTTGCATCATATACACTTGTGCTGGAAAATGCTGATAGGTTCAATTTGGATGGATTTGCCAAATATTGAAATAACATGAAATGAAAAATTATGTGGAAGACAAATTATGTGTTGAATAATCTACTGTATGAAAAACAATGCAAATTCTTCAGCCTGGAGAAATATTGGCAGAGAAAATAAGCTATGAAATCAAAATGCTCCTGCAGAAGATGATCTGAATGCTTAGATAAAAGATTACTGAAACTAGTAACACATTAATTCAGAGTCTCTTATGCTGAAGAAATCAGATACCCAAATCAACTTAGAAGCAATGAAGGATAGACATCCTCTATGATTCCCTTTCTCAGAATCTGACAGCTTGTGGGAGTGAGTGAACACCGTGGATGTTGCTTCTAAGCTTTGCTAGGATATAAACAAGCGCTAGTCAGACTCTCTCAATAACACTTTTCTCATCTATTAGGAACCAAGGGATGAATAACACCTAACTGGAGATTTGTTGTGAAAACATGTCTTTATGTATACCGAAGGTCTGTTTCCAAGGAGGCACAAAACAAATGCTGAAATAATCCATTGCAACTTTTCACCTTGCAAAGTGAATATATAGTCTAATTTTTGTATAATGTTATTGACCTATTAATATGCAGAGGCAGCATAAGTAATGTTTGGCTAAGCTACAGTAACCAATAAATCTTAAATCTCAGTAGATTAAAACAAATAATGCTTAGTTTTCAAAGTCTTATGCTTATATATGTGCATTCATGGCATTTTGTTTCATACTAGACAAAAACTGGAAATAACTAACTTCAAGAGGCTGGGAAATGGTTTCCTCTTGCATGCTCATGGAGAGAACTGAGTGAGTACAGCTGAGCACTAATAGTCTCTATCACAGCACACCACCAGGCTTATTTTTAATTGCCATTTTAATTATTTAGGACCACGTTTGTCATGAACCATAATGTACTTAGCTTATGTCCTCCAGCACTTAATAAATCACTGGACACTTAAAAAGAAAACTGTTGCTCAATTAAAATATGAATGTGAAATAACTGATGATGCCTGGCAGAAAGAGAGGCTGCTTCACTTTGCCACTATTTGCCTGAATGTTTCTGGTCACCTTTCAGGGAATACATAGATCCATCTACTTGACACTGGCATCTCCGTCATGTCTCATTAGGAATCATGTAAGGATAGCCTAATTGATGGTCCCATTTCTACTTGTGTCACCTAAAGTACACCATACACAACAGCCTTAGAGACCTTTTCAGTAGTAGTTCATGTCACTCCTGTACTCAAAATCATCCAGTCCCATGATTCTCAGATTCCTAGAACCCTCGTGCATTCACCCATGTCATTACATATGCCTGCCAGGTCCTTTCCCAGCTCTTTACCAGGTATGAGTGCACACGTGTGCCCGTGTGAATGTGCACACCACTCAAAGTCAGCTCTCAACCACATGTTTGAGGTACATAAACTAGAAAATTGAGTTATCTACAAGAGTATTGTTGTCTTAGAAATTGATCATACTAAACTTTTAATAGAAAAGATTTAAGTATGCGTAATTAAGTTGAAATAGTAAAGTATTGGCAGCACGGCTTTCCTATTGGGGTGTGTGTGTGTGTGTGTGTGTGTGTGAGATCTCAATGCCAATGTTTTTAGTAGTGCCCTTTATCGCAAAATATCATTGTATTGGAAATTTTTTTAAAAAATGTCTTAATGTCCTACTGCCTTTCACTCATGTAAAACTTCTGGGTAAAACATCTCTGTTTTGTTTGGTTTCTTTTTTTTATTAGAATCAGAACCATATATCTTCACTGAAACATTTCCCTGGGCATGGAAATTATCTCCTTAGGAGTCCTAGAAGAGTAACCCTAACTGATGACCTCACTTCCACTTTTGTCCCTAAAGTACACACACAACAGCCATGGTGACATTTAAAAAAAATCTGTAATACTTCACATCAGTCTTTTCTCGAAGTCCTCCAGCCCCATCATACTCAGTTTCAAATTCAAATTCTTTAGTTCGCCTAGAAGAAATTCTCAAGAGCGCAACTTGATGTATTTGGAAGTTTTTCCTAAAACAGTATAAATTCTCCAAATGGTGTTTGCTGTGGCATAATCAAACATATAATTAGAAAATAGAATAGCAAATGAAGTTTACTGAAATTGAATCTTCTTCCATAGTATGAGTCATAAGCACATTTTAGTTCTCCGCAAACTCACTTCCTTTAAGTTTTCTCTTTCCCAAATTCAATAAGCTTCTTTTATCACATACTGAAATTTCAATTCATAACATTTGTTATACTTTATTTCAACTGCCTATTTATTATTTTTCTTTCCCACTAGACTGAATTGTGAATGCTACTTAGTTTAATACTTATACATGATGGGTGATCAACTGAGTGATTTAATAACCAACAAGATATGCCTAACAAAACTGCCCCTTTATATGACATTGGCAAGGGTAATATCAATAACATGAGGTCTAAGTCTTTCCCATCACACATCTGAGGGATCTCTTCTTTCTTTAAAACCTGATGTGCAATTTCTATTAATTTAATGGTTTATTTTTAATTAACATTTTGTGGTCTGGACTCCTCAATAGATTGTAAGATCCCTAGGAACAGGAATCTCATTTTATCTTGTCTGTATCCCATAAACACCAACCTTTAGTGAACATATACAAAATAACTGCCCAATAAATATCAGATAGTTGCTAGGTTCAATGGCCACTAACACGTAGAACAGACTCAGGAGAAAGTACTGTCCTAGATATTCACAAACAGCAAGAAAACAAACTGACAAGCGATAAGGGTCTTGTATTTAAAACATTACCAAAAAATGAGAGACTAAATCCATTTTTCAATCCATGTTCAACGTCGAAACACTTGAATTAACTAGAAAATTTAGGCCTAAATTAATTCGGATTTTTCTTTCATGTGTTGATTCATTTTTTGTCTCAATGCTTAGATTTATCGAGAACCAAAAGGGAGGGTTTCTTCATGTGAATGTTCGGTTAACACGAATGTAAATACTGAAATGACTTTACTCACTGTTGCATATAATTGCAACACCATTCATTGAAAACACAGTGCTGACAGTGCAGGGCACGTGTTAAAATAAAGAGAACATTTATTTTATGAAAGTGAACATGAAGACTAAAGAAAATTATTCTCATTATGAATCACATTTTTGAAGTACAGATTTTGTCCCATGAAAAGCTGATTCATTTCTATTACCATGACGACCTGAGGAGAACATGAATTGCCATGAATTAGTGGTTTCACTTAGGGGTCAATTTTCCAACTAAGAGACGTGTGTTCCTTTTTTTTCCTACTCTTGTTAATATTTAGCAATGAGTATGCATCAAGTTTTTCCCCCCAAGTTTTAGGATATATTGTTTTTTTTTTTTTTTTTTTTCAATCAGGAGGTGACATGTCCAGGAAACTGAAACAGAGTGAATTGTATGCTGTTGAGCCATCTCGCAAAGTAACTAATGAATACAGAAACCATTTCAACTAAGTGCATTTGCTGGACATTGAAAAAATGTGGCAGAGACCACTACGGTCAATTAAAATACATTGTCCTCTTCTTAGTTGGCATAAAACCAGACTCTTCATCTATAGCCAGGTTTGCTATATGAGTTGGGTTCTCCCCAATGGATTGTGATCAGAGTTTACAAGTGCCATACTTAGTTATGGCTCAGAAAGTCTCCTACATATGTACCTCATGTGCCTTTTTCCTTCTGGTTGGTAGAATGGCAATGCACTGGATGAACTTGGATATAACACATCAAAAACAGCAGAGGTGTATTGGATGCGGTGGTGCATGCCTGTAATCCCAGAAGCTCGGGAGGCTGAGGCAGAGGATCGCGAGTTCAAAGCAGAAGCCAGGGAAGTGGAGGTGGGGAGCTTGGGAGAAATGGGGGAACTTTGGGTGGGACAGGGGGGAGGTTGGGGAGGGGAAGGGGAATGGGAATAGCAAAAGTGGTGGAATGAGATGGACATCACTCTCCTAGGTACATGTATGAAGACACGAATGGTGTGACAAATGGTGTGTGTGAGAGAGATGGAAAAATTGAGCTCTATATATGTACTATGACTTGAAATGAATTTTAAAAAAATAAATGAAAAAATTGATGATAAAAAAAAAGAAATCCTAAAGTGTAACAAAAATGGTGGGGGCTGTACACTCTATTAGGACAAAAAACAAAACATTAAATTTAATTCTGAGTTTTCAAAAAAAAAAAAAAAAGCAAAAGCAAGGCATTAAGCAATTCAGTGAGACCCTGTCTCTAAATAAAATACAAAATAGGGCTGGGATGTGGCTCAGTGGGCAAGTGCCCCTGAGTTCAATCTCCAGTACCCAAAAATGGTGGAGGAGCTATCAGCCTTGTCAATGAGTAATTTTATGAAGGAAAGTCACTCTTTTCACTTTGATATATACCTTGCACTGTTACAGAAGAGTCTTTTGGTTCTGAATTTTGGGATCTATTTGTTATTTCAGCTTACCTTATCCTAATATTAACCTCAGATATGGTGTGGAAATGAAGTGTGTATTTGTGTGTGTGTGTGTGAGAGAGAGAGAGACAGAGAGATGTGTGTGTGTGTGAAATCTGTCAAAATTGTGAATTGAGAAGAAATCTAATTATTAGGAGGTAAATTATAAGATACAAAAAGGAACTGCATCTTTACAAATGACTTCACCTTGTCAAGGAATTACAGTAGGGATTACAAAGAGTATGTTTTTTTCTTTTGTTTTTTTATCTTTTGCTTAACATGAACTAATCTAAAAATTTTCTAAATGTAAGGGCTGTAGGAATTTAACAATGAATTCTCTAACAAACTATGTCTGTATATCTTCTGAAATTAGAGTTTGGTCATTATTTGGAGCTTTCTTTTTGGTTATGCACATGGATATATCAAATTGTAGCAACTTGGCCCAATATTTGATTCCCATATTTGTACCTTAAAAGGCATAAATAGCCAGGCACGGTGGCGCAAGCCTGTTAATCCCAGCACTTTGGGAGGCTGAGACAGGAGAATCGCGAGTTCAAAGGCAGCCTCAGCAACAGTGAGGCACTAAGCAATTCAGTGAGACCCTGTCTCTACATAAAAAAAAAACAAAAACACAAAATAGGGCTGGGGATGTGGCTCAGTGGTCGAGTGCCCCTGAGTTCAATCTCCAGTACCAAAAAAAAAAAAAAAAGGCATAAATAACACCATTTTGATATACTCCCAATCTCAAAAGAGTAAATTTACCAATAGGCAATAATGACAATGTTAATGTTAAAAGTACTACTTGCATACATTATAAATTTAATTTATTCCTCATACTGATTTCGAGGTCAATATTATTATTTATATTTCACAGGAAAGAAACTAAGCATAGAGAGAATTAAAAAACTGGCCCAAATTTCCACATAAAGTATATGTTGGAACCAGGATTTCAAAAAGGCCTTGACTCCAATGTTTATGCTTTTAATTTCCCACTCTACCCTCACAGAGAGCTAAATACTCAGCATACTTTTTCAATTTTCCTCAGATGTCACCAATTTACAATTACATGCACTAACAAGATACTGTGACAACTTCACATTGCTAAGCCAGAACTGGACCCTTGCATCCCTAGCTTTGTATAACACCGCTCTGACTCAAGGAGCAAATAGAAGAACATAATTTTAAAATGATGGATAAATTGTCTTCAAAATTAAAATGAGATAACCTTTCAAAATGTTAAAATTACAAGGTAATATCATGGGCTTTTCTGTCTCTGCCATGGAAACCACATCACAACATTTTTGTTTATACATCAAGAATCCAAATCTTTTATCTGACACATCTGCTTCCAACCTGTATTTCATTCCAAGTGTTTGTAAGACAGTTCGACCTGGATATTATATTGAAAGCTTTAACTCAACAGTTTAAACATGCATGTGTGTGCACACACACACATGCACACAAACAGTTCCTCTCAGAAACTGGTTGTTCATCCTGACATTTCCATTTATGTCTCCAATGAAGGAACTAATTCTTCAATTATTTTTGTGCCTTCATGTTACTGAATTTGTTCTGTATGCACACCACTTATGAAAAATCCATAAATTGTAATTTTTATTTCCCTAATTGCTTATAAATTATTATGTATATTATATACGCAATATATGTAATTATATATATATATATATAGTTACATCTTTGTTTAGAAGAAATCGATTTTAAAAATTCAAAGTTCAGTGATTATTTAGCCACAAATTTACTTTAAGAGATGGTGTTCTTTGAACTAGATAGGAATAGCAGCTTCATATTTGTCTTGACATGCCCCAAAAGATCTAGTACAGTGATGTGAGTATATCTGGGTCATGAAGGATATCTGTTGAGTAATGAATCACTCTAGCACTAACAGGTAAGAATAATTCTAAAACAAGGGTAGTTATCTGAAGATAAAATGCAAGTGAATCAAGTACAGTGTCAGCAAGTAGGTGAAATCCATCTTACATTATGATTTGAAAGAATCTTTACTTATAATATTAAGATAATGAACAGGCATCTATGCAAAATATACCTAAGGCACAAAAAGCTGTGATCTTGGAAACTGTAACATTTTATAAACATGGTATTTTGTAATGATAGTCATTTCTAGAGGTTGGTTAAAAAAATAGTGAAAATGAGAACAATTCAATAATTATTTGTCAGTGTTTATCCAAAAGTATGCAGATGACAGACACTCTTACTTATTTGACAGACATGGTATTCAAGTCATTTTTAGAAAAATGTTCTCTAAGGAGGAGCAAAAGGAATTCTCTAGGCTTAATAAGATTATTCATATCCCTTTCCTTTACCTCCTGGTAGTCTCTTTTGTTAGGTATTGTAGCTTTTTGGTTTGAATAGTAGGATCACTATAGGAGTTAGTTAACATTTTCATTTTCATTGTAATACATTTCTTAGTATACAAAGAAGTAGACTGGCGTGACATATATTGTAGACAGAATTTATGTGAAATCCTGAATTATCACTAGGAAACTATGTAATCCTAAGCAAATCACTTAATATTTCTGTTTTCCACTTTCCTCATATACAGGATGAAGAAATGGGATTAGCATCTTTTATTGGTTTTTTAAAAATATGTTTACACTACTGTGCATGTGTGGAGGAGGAGACCAACTGCACATGCACGGAAAAGGAGACTGCTCTGCAGTCCCTCATCTACCAATGCATGGCTGTCCTGGCCTGCTTCCATCTAGAGTCAACATCCAGTTCCAGGAAGACCATCACCAAGGTCCCTGCTGGCCTGTTTACACAAGAGGTGAGGTATTGGTAATTTGTAGGGACACTATAAGATTATAGGGTTAAAAACTGTAATGCCTCAGATTAGCACTGGTAGAGAAGCAGACACATGAATAACATGAAAAAACAAGGAAGGAAATTCCCCAAACAAACCAAGATGTTACAGTAATAGAATCCATTGACAGCACAGTAGATGAAATGCCAGAGAAGGAGTTCAGAACATACATAATTAAAATGATCTGTGAAGCACAGAATAATATAAGAGAGCAATTACAGGAAACAGTTGATCAATCCAACAAAGAGATAAGAGCAAATACAGGTAGCAAAAGATTATTTCAAGAAAGAGATAGAGGCTCTGAAAATAGAGAAACATAGAAATGAAGGAAACAAGTAACCAAACAAAAAATTTAATAGAGAACATCACCAACAGACTAGATCATTTGGAAGACAGAACCTTAGGTAATGTAGACAAAATATATAATTTTGAAAATAAACTTGACAACACAATGAAGATGGTAAGAAACCATGAATAGAACATCCAAGAATTATTGGATAACATGAAAAGACCAAATCTAAGAATTATCAGGATACAGGAAGGCACAGGGATACAAACCAAAGAAATGCACAATTTCCTCAATGAAATAATATCAGAAAATTTTCCAAACATGAAGAATGAATTGGAAAATCAAACACAAATGGCTTACAGTACACCAAAAATACAAAACTACAACAGATCAACATCAAGTCACATTATAATGAAAATGCCTAGCATACAGCATAAGAATAGAATTTTAAAATCTATGAGAAAAGTTTCAGATTACATACAGGGGGAAACCATTTTGAATCTCAGCAGATTTTTCACCCCAGACACTCAAAGCCAGGAGATCCTGGAACAACATATATCAAGCTCTGAAAGAAAATGGATGCCAACCAAAAATCTTATATCCAGCAAAATTAAGCTTCAGCTTTGGTGACAAAATAAAAACTTTCTGTGATAAACAAAAGTTAAATGAATTTACAATGAGAAAGCCTGCACTACAGAACATTCTTGGCAAAATATTCCATGAGTAAGAAATGAAAAACAACAATGAAAATCAGCAAAGGAAGGAACTACACTAAAGGACAAGTCAAGTTAAAAACCAAAAATAAACCAAAATGACTGGGAATACAACCATATTTCAATAATAACCCTGAACATTAATGGCCTAAACTCATCAATTAAAAGACATAGAATGGCAGATTAGACTAAAAAGTACCCAACAATATGCTGCCTTTGAGAGACTCATCTCACAGAAAAATACATCCATAGACTGAAGGTGCAAGGATGGAAAAAAACATATCACTCACATGAACTGCATAAATAAGCAGGGGTTTCCATCCTCATATCAGATAAAGTGGACTTCAAACCAAAGATAGTCAGAAGGGATAAAGAAGGTCATTTCATACTGCTTAAGGGAACCATACATTAACAAGGCATAACATCATAAATATCTATTCCCCAAACAATGGAGCATCCATGTATATCAAACAAACCCTTCTCAATTTCAAGAATCAAATAAACCACAACACAATAATACTGGGAGATTTTAACACACTTCTGTAACCACTGGACAGATCTTTCAAACAAAAACTAAACAAAGAAAACATAGAATTCAATAAACAATCAATAATTTAGAATTAACAGACATATACAGAATATTTCATCCAAATTAATTTAATTCTCAGCAGCACATGGATCCTTCCCTAAAATGGATCAAGTTATGCCACAAAGAAAGTCTTAGCAAATACAAAAATAATAGAGGTATTACCCTGCAATTCTTCCAGATCATAATGGAATGAAATTAGAAATCAAAGATAAAATAAAAAACAGAAGCCTACTCCAAGACCTGGAGACAAAATAATATGCTATTGAATGACACATGGATAACAGAAGACATCAGGGATGAGATAAAAAAAATTCTTAGAGGTAAATGAGAACTCTGATACAACATATCAAAATCTCTTGGACACTATGAAGGCTGTGTTAAGAGGAAAGTTCATTGCATTGAGCTCATTCATTAAAAGAAGAAAAAATCAACAAATAAATGACCTGACATTACATGTCAAAGTTCTAGAAAAAGAATAACAAATCAACACCAAAAGAATTAGAAGACAGGAAATAATTAATGAGGGCTGAAACCAATAAAATTGAAACAAAAGAAACAATTTAGAAAATTGACAAAACAAAAAGTTGGTTCTTTGAAAATTAAATAAAATTGATAAATTCTTAGCCACCCTAATGAAAAGGAGAGAAAACTCAAATTACTAAAATTCGTGGTGAAAAAGAAAATATCATGACAGACATTATTGAAACACAGAAGATAATTAGAAACTATTTTGAAAATATATACTCCAGTAAAATAGAAAATCCTGAAGACACTGACAAATTTCTAGAGGCATATGATCTGCCCAAACTGAACCAAGAGGACATACACAACTTAAACAGATCAATTTCAAGCAAGGAAATAGAAGATGCCATCAAAAGCTTACAAACCAAGAGAAGCCCAAGACCAAATGGATTCTCAGTTGAGTTCTGCAAGACCTTCAAAAAAGAATTAATACCAGTACTCCTCAAATTATTCCATGAAATAGAAAAGGAGGGAATCCTACAAAATTCGTCCTATGAGACTAGTATTACATTGATTCCAAAACCAGACAAAGACACATCAAAGAGAGAAAACTTCAGACCAATGTCCCTGATGAATATAGATGCAAAAATTCTCAATAAAATTTTGGGAAAATCATATACAAAACATATTTAAAAGATAGTGAAACCATGATCAAGTGCGTTTCATCCCAGGTTTGCAAGGTTGGTTCAACAAACAGAAGTCAATAAATGTAATTCATCACATCAATAGACTTACAGACAAGAATCATATGATTATCTGAATAGATGCTGAGAGAGAATTGCACAAAATACAGCACCTCTTCAGCTTCAAAACACTAGAAAAACATTGTAAAAGCTATCTATGCAAAACTGAAGGCCAACATTACCTTAAAAGAAAAAAACTGGAAGCATTCCCTCTAAAAACAGGAAGAAGACAGGGATGCCCTCTTTACCACTTCTATTCAACATAGTCCTTGGAACTCTACCCAGAGCAATTAACAAGTGGAAGAAATTAAAAGGATACAAACAGAAAAAGAACTCAAATTATCATTATTTGCCAACAACATGATTCTATACTTAGAGGATCCAAAAAATTCCACCAGAAAACTTCTAGAATTAATAAATAAATTCAGCAAAGTATCAGGATATCAAATCAATACCCATAAATCAAATGCATTTCTACATCAGTGATAAATCCTCTGAAATATCCATTCATCATTCACAATAGCCTCAAAAAATAAAAATAAAATACTTGGGAATCAATTTAACAAGAGAGGTGAAAGACCTCTACAATGAAAACTACAGAACACTAAGGAAAGAAATAGAAGAAGACCTTAGAAGATGGAAAACTCTCCCATGCTTTTGGATAGGCATACTACCCAAGTATGGCCATACTACCCAAGCACTATACAGAGTTAATGCAATTCCAATTAAAATTCCAACATCATTCTTTATTGAAATATAAAAAACGATCATGAAATTATTTGGATGAATAAGAGACCCAGAATAGCCAAAACAATCCTTAGCAAGAAGAGTGAAGCAGGAGGTATCACAATACCAGACCTTAAACTATATTACAAAGCTATAATAACAAAAACAGTATGGTATTGGCACCAAAATAGATATGTAGACCAATGGTACAGAAATGAAGACACAGAGACAAACCTACACAAATACAGTTAACTCATACTAGACAAAGGCACCAAAAACATACCTTGGAGAAAAGATAGCCTCTTCAACAAACGGTGCTTAGAAAACTGGAAATCTATACACAGCAAAATGAAACTAAACCCCTTTCTCTCACCATGCACAAATGTCAACTCCAAGTGGATAAAGGATCTAGGAATTAGACTAGAGACTCTGTGCCTAATTGAGGAAAAAGTAGGCCCAAATCTTCATCACATTGGATTAGGCCCCAACTTCCTTAACAAGACTCCTAAAGCTCAAGAAATAAAAGCAAGAATCAATAAATGGGATGGATTCAAACTAACAAGCTTCTTCTCAGCTAAACAAACAATCAATGAGATGAACAGAAAGCCTACATTCTAGGAACACATTTTTGCCACACACCCATCATATAGAGCACTAATCTCCAGGATGAATAAAGAACTCAAAAAACTTAACACCAAAAAACAAACAACTCAATCAATAAATAGACTAAAGAACTGAACAGACACTTCTCAGAAGAAGATATACAATCAACCAACAAATATACAAAAAAATGTTCAACATCTCTAGCCATTAGAGAAATGCAAATCAAAACTACTCTAAGATTTCATCTCACACCAGTCAGAATGGCAGTTATCAAGAATACAAACAACAATAAGTGCTGGTGAGGATGTCGGGGGAAAGGCACACTCATATATTGCTGGTGGGACTGCAAATTGGTACAACCACTATGGAAAGCAGTATGGAGATTCCTTAGAAAACTTGGAATGGAACCACCATTTGACCCAGCTATCCCACTCCTCTGTCTATACCCAAAGGACTTAAAAATAGCATACTACAGTGACAGCCACTTCAATGTTTATAGCAACTCAATTCACAATAGCTAAACTATGGAAGCAACCTAGATGCCCTTCAATAGATGAATGGATAAAGAAACTGTGGTATATACACACAATGAAATATTACTCAGCATTAAAAGAGAATAAAATTATAGCATTTGCAGGTAAATGGATGGAGTTAGAGAACATCATGCTAAGTGAAGTAAGCAAGGCCGAATGTTCTTTCTAATAAATGAATGCGGATCCATAATAGGGGAGGGGACATGAGAAGAATGGAGAAACTTTGGTCAAAGGGAAGGGAGGGAAGGGAAGGGAACATGAGGGCAAGAAAGATGATGGAATGAGATGGACAACAATGTCCTAGGTACATTTATGACAGCACATATAGTGTAGCTCTATATTGTGTACAACCAGAAAAATGAAAATTGTGCTCCATTTATGTACAATGAATCAAAATGCATTCTGCTGTCATGTTTACCTAATTAGAATAAATAAATTTAAAAAATGTTTACAAAAGACTTTACTATTAAGCATGACTATTAACCAGTCAACATATTTTTATGGCAGGCCACATCTTTATTATGATGAGAATATTCAAAGGGAAAATAGAAATTTCTGAAGAGGACTAAGTTCTTCAAAAGCTTGAAGCCATTTATTTATTGTTTATATATTTAATTTGATGCATAGAATCAGGGAACATATTTCTTCAAAATAAGTTTTCTTCAAAATATGAAGTATCTAATATTTTAACTTTAGCTGGTTACTGCTTTTAATAACAGCAAATTTCCATCCAATTTTCAAACATAAATAGCAATTATGAGACCCCAAAAATCTGCCCAAATTGTGATCTTGTCATTTTTCCACATACTTGAAAACAAATAGGAATGATTTCATCCATTTGTAGAGGGAAGAATGGGGTTCTGGATTTGACTTAGTGTAAAACTCATCTCTATTCTAGTGAGTTTTTTGTTTGTTTGTTTAGATATACTCCTGGATCAATACTAGAAGTATTGAATCTATCATGCTCTAAAATAAACATAAATTTCCAGGGCTTCCCTTTCTAAGAACCAAATGAAATTGAATATATTGTATGAATTTTCTCTTCCTTAAATCACTTCTTGCTGGCCTCAGTGACACATGCCTGTAATCCCAGTGCTCAGGAGACTGAGGCAGGGGCATCGTGAGTTCAAAGCCAGCCTCAGTAAAAGCGAGGCACTAAGCAACTCAATGACACCCTATTTCTAAATAAAATACAAAAGAGGGCTAGGGATGTGACTCAGTGGGTCAAAATCCCTGAGTTCAAAATCCCTAGTATCAAAAAAAAAAAATCACTTCTCAATTAAGTTTTGAAGAGACAGATGTCATACCTAAATAGCTCATTTCACTAGGCTATAATAAAATTATTAAGATAAAATAAGGAACAGATGGAGGTAGCAAACTAAAACATGAATAAAGGAGAACCCCAAGAGTCTCCTACAGAGGAGTACTCCTAATCAAGTGGTTTATTTTTGGTGATCAAAGGTAATTTTACCATAATCATAACTATTAAAACTAACAAGTAGACTCCTCCTTCTTCATCAATTATGGTTGACATTAATAGAATCTTGGATGCCAGTTGACTTTCAAATACAATAACATCATTATGAAACCAACAGGTTTTAGCCCAAATGCTATGAGCTAAATATGTCTCAATCCAACTAAAACCCAAAAGTGAATAGCTAGATTTTCATAAATCTGTATAGATTAAAATGACAAATGTGAGTAACTTAAGAAGGATAGCCATCAAAGAAGATGAAATATTGACACCACTAAACTATTCCCTTTTCAGTGAAGACCCCTTTAGGGGACATTTAATTTAGTATTTCCTATAATGAGTCATGGGGAGTATTTGAACAAAATGTCTGTGCTTTAATACCTATTAACTACAGTTTTAAAAATATTTAATGAATATGTATTATGTAACTACCCTACATACATTTTATTTAAACCAATACTAGTAAATGCTGAAAAAGGACATTTAATCAAAATCAGAATAGAATCATTGCTTTCCTTCCTTTAGTCATAGATGTTTTTAAAAAGTTTTGAACAATGAAACCAGTGAAATGGTAGTAAATTTATGTTATATATTCAGGAAACAATTTAAAGTGTATTTCCCCTGACTTACTTTCTAAAAGAAAGCTTTAAACCATCTCTTTTAGAAATTTCTGTCAGCAGAAATTTGAGTTTTGGATTTCTCAAGTATCTGCCTTCATTACTAAGAAAATTGCAAACCAAATAAGATTTTACTCAAATGATTGCTCTCACTGAAGTTGTTTGTCTACCTGCTTCTAATTTCATGTTTTCATATGCATGGGGGGTATCACTGAAACACCTGTGAAAATAGATCATGTCACTGGCAAAATAAGCCAAACCAGAGCAGCCATTCAAATGAAAGGGTGGATGAATTTAGGAGGGCTGTGAGCACAGGATTGCCAGAAAAAAATCAAAGCTTATGGCCATCTAGCTGGTAGATACTGTTTACAAATATTCATTCATTGATAAATGCACTTATTCAGTGCATACATATGAGCATACACCAGGCAAGAATTCTGGGCTCTGATTCTATGGTTATATGAAAGATAAAGACTTTTGAACTGTAGGTCCACCTCTATATTCCTGTGGAACTTGCATGAAGAGCCCTCTTTGGGAAAGTGTGTGGGGGCATGGATTGTTTACCTCCTCTCTGAAGCAGCAAGGTTTCCTCCTCCCTCACTGGATGCACCAGGGTACATCTACTCAAGCTACAAACTACTCTGAGTAATTTGTTCTTTGCTCATATTCCATCCTGTTAAAAACTGACTTTATGTTGCTATTTTCAGAATCTGTTACATAGATTTAAGGATGACACAGATTTAAGGATGAAATAAATTGGAGTAGTGTATATTCTAGTAGGCTTGTGTTTTTCAATGTGAATCTAAATTTTAAATGTGAATAGATACTATTCTCTTTGCAGGAAAAGATTCCATAAGATTCTGCAATTATTATTCAGCTAACTACACATCTTTTGAAACTAAATTAAAGGGCTTGCAATATGAGGAACCTATTTATACATAAGTCCAAATATGATTCAGCTACTGGTTGAAGATTGAATAATAGTGTATTATCTATACTTATTTGTTATATCTAAAATAAAGAATGCTCTCAAATAAAATTTATGCTATTGTTTTTAAAATATTTAACACTTCTAACATTTGGCTGTAAGCACTCTCAAGAGTAGTACATGGCTATCTGGCAAGCAAAATTCTTAAAATATTATTTCTGGTGGGCAGAATAATATCCCAAAAAAGTCTAAGTCTTAATCCCTGGGAATGGTGAGTACATTTTCTTCTATGGTAAAAGACATTTTGGAGCTTTGGTTGGGTTAAGGATATTGAGATGGGGAGATTATCCCAAATTATCCAGATGAGACCAATGAAATCACAGATTACTTAGAAGTAGAGAATATTTCCTGGCTGTAGTCAGAGATATGACATAAAACAGGAGTCAGAGAGATAAAATATTATTAAGACTCAAATCCAAGTTCCTGACTTTAATGTATAGAAAGAGAGACAAGTTTGGGAGCACAGGCAGCTTCTAGAAACTAAAAAAGATAAGGATAGGGATTGATTATTCCTTGAGTCACCAGAAAGAAAAGCAACCTGTTAACTTCTGGAAGCATCCACTAAGGACTGATCCTGTTAAGGATTAACCTAGAAGATCACTGGGTAAGGAGGGTGAAGAGCATTCACCAACTTGGCCAGTGTCCCAATCAAGATTGGTTTCCCAACCAAGAAAATGAAGAGTAGAAATAACCTTTAAATTTGAAACAAAATTTCTGTATATCAAAAGACACGCACAAAATTTATTTGCTTTGCTTTCCATCTCTGGTGTAGAAAGAGATTCAATTAGAGTTGCTCATGTATTTCAAACATGAAATGTTAGAAATATTGTGATCATATAATTCCACCTAATATAAAAACTGAGGTTTATAATGCTTCTTGTCCTTATTGAATATGTAGAGCTGTACAGTTCACTATTAATATATTTTTATTGGTGCTTTTTGGAACAGCATGAAATATACACTACAATGAAAATTCAGAGATCACCACAGCAATGACACTGTGTGGTAAAGGGTCTCTACTATGTCGGTCATCCCAGGAATGTGACTTGTTTTGACTTCCAGTCCTTCAAAGAATCTGAAAAAACAAACTATATTCTTCTCCTTAATGAACATGACTTTTGAACACCCCACACATACTTTCACAAGAATTTTAACATAAAGCTGTAAAAAAGCAGACTGTTCCCAAAGCGCTAGCTACTGTTGAGAGCTGTGCAATGACTGTTGACTCCCAGGGCCACCACTGGACTCTGCCCTGTCCTCCACGTAGTGTCTTTCTTCCCATGTAAGTTAAATCAGTGGTTCTCATCCTCTAAGATGCATGGAGATCACCTGTGAAGGATTTTCCCACTTCATCAAAGAACCCCCAAAAAAGAAAGAAAAAAAGGCAACAAGCAAACAATCAACAAAACAGGAAGGTGGGAAAGTTTTAGTGTGCTTTGGATGTACACATCTTTACTTGTTTGTTTGCTGTCAAAAAACATCCAAGCCACACAACACCTGTCTTACTTCAATATCTTATTTCCATACATTCTTGCCAAAATTGGTATTTTCTTTAAGGCTTACAGTTGTCCCCTTTGGGGACTCTGCTTTCCATTCTTCTCATAAAGTGAAGTGATATAAATATACATACGATTTTTCTTTGAGAATCAGAACATTTTCCAGGTTTTAGACATGATGAACATATTCAAAACCTACTCCTACTCAATTACTCAGTTCTTTAACTGGAGCCTTGGTTCCAGTATAAAAGTGTGAGATGGTCCTAAGGTGCATCCCTCAGTTTTAGTGCTCTCATAAACTGATTTTCTCTCTTTTGGAGATAGTTCTGTCTATGACCTGGGACTAACAATTGAGGATCAGAGCACCTTTCCATTGCCACAGACCAGTTTCTCTTCTGTACACTGCCTCTTTGGTACCCTTATCAGTTAGGAACATTTCCATCCTTATAACATTATCTCATGAACAGTTTAGAGTCTCCAAGGTTATACTTTATCTTCTTTAATTTCCACAACCTGTGACTTTTGGGCTTATTGATTTGATCAATGAACCAGCTCACAAGAAGAATCCAAAATGGATTATTTGGGAGAGATTTCCTAAAAATAATCAATCTATCTGTAGTTTGTTGTCTCTGGTACATTTTACTGAGAGTATGACTTATTTTTTTTATCATATTCATTTAATGCAGCCTCTATGTATTTTGCCAATTCTTTGGACTTTTCCCTCAAACTACAAAAAGTGGATAAGTTCATAAGTATGAATATATGGTATGAAAAAAACATTTAATTATTTATCATTTTAGGGATTTTGATATTAATATCTGATATAAGAAAATACAACAGGAAGGTTTTTTTTGTTGTTAGGAAAACAATTATTTTGAGGAATAAAATTATCTTTGTAGTTCAGTATTATTTAAATGAAAGATCAATAAGCTTTTAACTTTCTTTATTACATTTTCTCCTACATATTTCATTTTTTTTCCAATTTAAAACATCACAAAAATTTAATAGAAAAGAAGAAAAATATTTAATCTGAAGCATTGATGTCTTCTAATATTATTTCAGGAAAAATCACCTATTGATTATGTGACACTGATATTGTTTTTAAAATTGCACAATGTTAGGAATAAAGAAAAAATCAGAGGCTTTGAAATCAGAAGCCACTGACTTCAATACTACCTTCTGTCTTTTTTGGGATGGATTTGAACAAACTACTTTATCTCCTTGATTCTTGGCTTCTATGTCTAGTAGAAGTAGCTACTTCCCTAAATTGTTCAAGAATTATTGTTGATACATATAAAATAATGAAATAATTCCCATATCTTCAGGGTTTTATTGAAAATAAATTTATTTAATGGGCAGTATTTTCATTACAGAAAGACTCTTACTCTGAAAGGTTATGGACATATTGACCCTTATCATAGGCCTATGGTTTACAGTAAAGTAATGAGTACATGTTTTGGGAAAAGTAATTGAAAGCTAACAAATATTTATTATGTAAGATTTTGATGGATAAAGATAGATGGAAGCTGTAATTTGGAAATAACATAACTTATATTTGTGTCATGTTTCTAACTTTTCCAATCATGTTCAGATCAATTTTACAAATGAATTTAGCTAGCAGGAGTTAAGCTTTTACTTCATGTCCAGCATCAGAATAATGCATGGAGATGGTAAAAAGACATATATGGTAGCATTTATGCCAGGAAGTTATTTTTGGATGCATTAGGAGATAATGGAGACATTTTAAGTAAACTCTAAAGGGAAAATGAAACAACCAAAATGATGATACAGGTAATAGGTTTGGAAGGAAGTCAAGGGTGGAGAGTGATGGGCCCTGAAGATGGGTGAGATATGGAACCTGGATATGGATAGAGAAGGTAAAATATGGCAGGAAGGAGACACATTGGATGTAGAGAAGATAAGAAGGTTAAAGGTGGGAGCAAGAAGATGGACAGAAATAATCTGGGATGAGTTAATAGTGGTGGTGGGCCCAGGTGGGGGACCATTTCAGTGCTAAAATGACGTGTCTGATTTGGATCTGGTAAGTGGTTAGAAACAACCATTTGAAATCAGAATCTTACGCTGACAATTTTTGGCTGTGTGACTTTGGATTGCAGGCTTACCTCTGATACCTTCTCTTTCTGCATCAGTAACATGCAGAGAAGAATCAGAAAGCCAGAGAGTTGTTGCGTATATAGTGTTTTTTAGTCCTCAGGAGACTGTTTCACAAAAACACTTCCTGCAAGGAAGCTAAAGACCATAAAGTTTCCATGGTATGTCTTAAAAGTAGACTTGAAAATCAAGACAGAAAATGCCCTAAAAGAAAACCCTTAAAGCTGAATAATTGCCACTGGTTCTCTTGATTCTCAGTTCTGTATCCTTTCCATTAAATCATGTTTATTTTGCCAGTTGTGTAAAATCCCAAGTGTACATGGAGCACTTTGGAAGCCACTAATATAGTAGGAAATTATAGAAAAAAAATGATCAAAACTTTGTAATATGTGTTTATATATGCTATGATTATATTTTATTAATGCCATATAAAAAGAATCACAAGCCAAAGTAAAGATTTTAGCAGGAAAAATTACAAAATAATTCTGACCATAACCTTGTCCAAATGATATAATGATGTACAAGCAATATACTTAGAGAAGATGAGGTAATCTATGAAAGATAATTAAATGTTTGAGAGAGAACTTTCAAGCCATTTGAGCTGTAATAAGATTTCAAGGTTAAGGGTTACATTTATCCTGTTGGAGATCTGGCAAAGTCCAAGGGAACTGAGGTATTCATGTCCTTCAAATGATGAATTCCGGGAACCTTAAAATATGTTCTTTACTATGTTGAGACTCACCTTGTTTAGAGGGAAAGAGAGAGAGAGAAAATTATCTTTCAGGAGTTGAAGGCAGCAGAATCAGCACGAGAAAATGGAGTCCATGCAGCCATCCTGTGTTCTCCAGGCTGACTGCAGAGTTAGGAGAGTCCTGGTAGTCGCAGAGACAGGCTGGAAGGGGAATCCAGCTGGGTTGAGCAGGATGAGCAAAAACACAAGTGGTGTGATGGTAGGTGCTCTCCTTCCAACTCCATAGAATCACATCTGCTGGGCAGGGAACAAATAAACATCAAGTTATGTTCTCCACTTCTCTGGCCCAGGCACATCCACACCCCCAGGGCCTCCCTGTGTGTGCTTGTGAACTTCCTCATTTCCAGTTCATTCCTCTGAACTTGGAATGAGAAATTTGTATCATGTCTTCAAATTGTCTTTCAGTGTGGACCTCACTGTTTTGTATGAGGCAGATATTACTTGGGATATTTGTATAAAATTGTCCTTGTTCCTAGCTTCAGTGGAGAAAAAATTTCCCCATTTAAAATTTTATTTTAAATGCTTTAGTTTTGTTTTATTCATTTGTATATATACCTTTGGTTCCATTTAAAATGCAGGTAGAGGGGTTAAACACATGTGCTACTTTCATCTCTCCTGAAAGTCACATATCTTCTGTGATTAAGGTCCATAGGACACTGACAAGCACTCTTAGTAAGCCTATGTCAGCAAGTAAGCCAGGCTTAGTTAAGCAGATCAGTCCAATGGCCTTAAACTCTCCAGTTCTTACCATATCACAATTAAGAATACCTTAATTTCCCTAAGAAGTTTGAGACTCAACACAGTTATCTCTCTTTAGGGAGTGCACTCTTCTCTAAAGAGAAAGAAGGGCTAATTTATTACACCTGGTAGTCTTTTCCAAGGCTTTTATGATTTCCCTAGTGTAAAAAGCACTAGGTAACCAATTCAGCAACTCTGTAAAGAGAAAATATTATGACTAATGTAGATGCTTAAAGTAAATTTCTCATTGGAGAAGATACCTGGCACCATTATTAATGGAGTTGTATGAGAAATCCTGAAAGGGTACAGCTTAAGAGGAGTCATACAGAAAAATATTCAGTTAAATAATAATAATTAATAATAACAATAGTTATTATTAATAATAATGTTATATTATTAATTATAATATTATTAATAGTAATAGTTATTAATAAGTTATTGTTATTAATTAATTGTGTAGTTTACATATAAGCAATCAAATAATCTGGGCAAGGTTGACTAGAAAATATTATTGAAGAGACACCACTAAACCCAGGCTTCTAGGCGCTCTTTGTCACTCACAGTTCATGAGAGTAAAAGAACATACCCACCATTTGAACATTCTCTGCTTAGGGAATTTCCCCCAGAAGATTAAACATCAACTTTTAAAAAGCCAAATGATTTTTAAGCGTCTGAAATACCTCTGGAAACCAGGTGAGCAATATGAAATTGGTCATAGTGGTCATCTCTAGAGGAGGGACCTGATTGCCTGAGGAGGAAGAGGAGGAAAATTGAGTTTTGCCATGTACCCATTTTATATTGTTCACATTTGTACTATATATATGACACAGTTTTTTCTTATGTAGTTCTTCACATGTCTGTATTTCCAGACATGCATAAATGAAGGCAGTAAAATAATGTACTTACATGCCAGGCACATTGAATGATACATTATATCATTCAATCCATCCAGCCACACTGAAGATTTGTATGTGTTATGGGATTCAGGAAGTTAGAATGCTGGTCTGTGATTCTTTCCTTTTTTCCCCCTAATTAATTGGGGGAAAATACCTGGGGGAAAATAAGAGAAGGTGGCCCAGAGTAACTTTTTTTGTCAGCTTACTAAACTGAGTAAATAAACATATTATTTGCCAAAAGTAGTATGTTTATCTGGAGAACGTTTTTAGCAAGATGTCTCTAAGTATAACATGTAATAAGTTAACACAGAATCTATAGTTTTGTAAGGTATGGCTCTATGGAAAATGTCATATGAGCTGGAATATAAAAATGGAAATGTACCTGACTTTGTCAGGGATCAGTGAGTGTCTGATACAGAAAGCCAGGGGAACCAAACCTGATATCCCAGAATTCTACCAGCATTGATTTGGTGATCTGTCTTTATCCTAGACCTTTCTTGCTTCAGGATTTCTCAGGGTAAATGTATTAACTGTTAAATAGCCCTTTTATCATGGTTTCCAAGCATAAATTCTGTTAAGGAGACTTATCTGCAAGTGGGTGCACCTCTGATTATTCGTGAGGGAGATTATCAGTATAAAGAAGTGAAAAGGCTGAAATGAACTGTATAAATAAGAACCTAGTGAAAGCTGGGCATTTTAATCATCCAAAAATACGTTTGTACTTCCAAATACAAAAAGTGTAAAGTTTATTAATGCCTGACTTGTGAAATCCAAATGTTGAATTAAGATAGATACATCACCATCATAATTATTACAGTTTATGCAATGATTGCTTGAGAGGCTGCAGAGTACAAGAGGTATGGGCTTCGCCTTTAGAGCCACAGAATGACTAGATTTGAGTACCTAATTTGCTACTTCCTAGCTGTGACCTGGACTGGCTGCTTAATTTTCTCTGTGCCTCATTTTTGTCATCTGAAAAATGTAAGCAATGTCAACAGTACTTAGTTCATTAATTATTTGAGGATAAAATGAGGTAATATATGCAAAGGATTTAGACACGATGCCTGGTACACTGTAAGTGCCTCATATATATTATGAGGTACTTACAGTGTACTTATTATCATTAATCTTATTATTATTAATCTCAATTAATATTATTAATCTCAATTTTATTATTATTATCACTATTATTAATCTCAATTTTAGCATCTGAGATTAAAAAAGACAAACATTTTGCAAGTGCTGTCATCAGTGACAGAATTCCAATCGTGCTTTTTCCAAAAACAATATGCTGCAATTAGATACAAATTCTATCTTGAAAGAATTTGTAAATGTTTTTAAATTTAAATTGTGCTTCACTCCATGGTCCCGGAGAAAGCACTTTATACATGTATCCTTTATACCACTTTCTCGAATAGATTTTGGTTTTTGTTTTGTTGTTTTTCAACTTTCTCTACAAAATGGTGATTTCAGAGCAAAATTGGTGTGTGATCATCTTTGTATTCCCAGTGTCTAGAATAGTGAATGGTAAGTTGGTTTCTAATAAGAGTTGGTAAACGAACACCAAATGTAGCAAGTAATTTTAAAAAATATTGTTGAGTTTGTTATTTTTAAACTCTTCAAATTGTGTTTGTTGAATTTTTATACTTCATTAAATGCAGTCACAGTGGACCATATCTTTGATAGAATGTTGCCCCAAAATTTAATGATTATTTAATTGAAAATAAAGAGACATTTCTCAAGTTGTACTCTCTTCAATCTCAGCATAACATTCCACTTAGTAAAGGTCACTTATGAATACCAGGATAGTTATTCAGACTAATCTTATTATTTCATCAAGGGAACAAATAGTCTAATATCCAATGAGCATATCTTCACAGCCATTGAGGACCTGAATACCTCAGCAAAGTTACAATAATTTAACGAGGGCTGTGATGCTTCTTCAAAATTAAAAAATGAAAAATGTTCTGTGAAAGAAAAGTAGAAAATTAGTAAATTGATCTTATCAGCATTATTCAAATATTCTCAATTTGTTCACAAAAGTTTTTGTTTTATAGAAAACTGTACAGGAACACAAGATAGATACCCCGAATATTATAGAATTTCAAAATGGACCAGCCCTGATTTCCCCACCAGTTAGTACAGGAAAATTGAAAGGAATAAGTTGGCAGGAATGTCAACAAGTACAAGCTGGTATGAAATGTTTTAAGGCCACATTTCAGCATTCCCATCACTATTGCAGAACATTTCTTTTTTGCAAATCATTTACCATATCCTCAAATCCAGTAAAGCTTAAATAGTGCTTAGGGATTTTTGACATGCAAAATCCACTTTCATGTGACACTGAAGTCTGTGAGCCTAATTTATTATTTTTAACCAACACTAATGCACTTAGCCTACAATTTCCCATTACCCAGAAAGCATGTGTGACTAAATTAAGGATATGGAGATGAAGAAATTATATGGGATTAGTTATTCAAGTGAGTGTAATGTAATTATGAAATCTTTATAAAAAGGAGAAAGGAGTATCAGAAAAAGATGTGATGGTGGAAGCAGTATTGTAGTGATACAGTTTGAAGATGAAGGAAGGGCCCACGAGCCAAAGAATTCAGGAAGCATCTAGAAACTGGCAAAGGAAGGACATTGAATATTCTCTGACACCTCCAGGAGTCCAGCACATTGATTTTGGCTTACTGAGACACAGTGTGCACACCTGACCTAAAAAAAGACTGTAACATTATCAACTTATGTTGTCTTAAACCACTAAATTTAAGGTACTTTATCATAGCCACAATAGGAAAATAATGCGCTGTGTCTTCAAAAAGGCAGTAATGCCTGAGGATAATGCTGATAACTTGTAATTCCACTAGCAATCTCAATTCTCCCATGACGTAGGTGAAGCAATGTAGTATTTTCATACAGGAACATGGTCTTGGTTAAATGGACTATTACTAAGAACAAATACTTTGTTTTCCTGGAAACATTTCAGTACAAAACATTTTTAAGGTTTTAGCACATTTATTTTGGCCTCATACCAAAAATAAAAGAGTGAATATGTTTTCTGTTATTTGGAAAAAATAATCACTTTTCAAATTTCATACTGAACGTATCTAATATCTAGCATTTACATAAATGGCATTCTTTGCTCAAAGTCAATTTTATTTTACAGAAGGTAATTTTAAAGCCTTGATAATCATTTAAATATAATTATAGCAATTTTTTCAGATGGAAAAATTCCACAGTTTTTGATCCTTTATCCATGTTCACACGGAAATTGAATAATAATTTATCAAAGGCAAAGACCATGACCTGAACCACCACTGTCCCTCTTCAAAGTACACTTACCCATACTTACAAAGCTCTGTAATTGACACAAACCTACAGACACCACTTTGGAAGACATGTTCCTTGTCCTCACCACGTTGATGTACGCATTGCAAACCCATATTGGTGGATAAAATTGACTTATTGCTGAGAACATTATTTGCATGTCTATGTTACTTTGCACAAAAGCACACTGTTGTTTCTGCCTGCTGGGCACAAAATAAAATCACCTATCTGTTTTATAAACAGATAGTTTGAGGACAGAGCACAATTTTGATAATAGGAAAGGTCCTTGTTTTATAAGCTGTTATGGCTGTTTGTGGGAACAATTTGAAAAGCAATTCAATCATTTGTAAACATCACCTTCCACAGCTATTGCTGCTATTTAATTCCTTTGAAATCACACTGTTCTGATAGCTGGTTCAAAATGTGGAAAGGGAATTACTCTTTAGCAGCACAGGTTAAAACTGTATGTGCATAAGCTTTGAAATCGTTCAGTAAATCACAGGTTCTAATTGGCCTAGAGATGTAAACCTTTTTTTATTCAAGGTGATTCAGTAGACCCCAAGTTTACTGTATGAATTAAATACAAGATTGATACATTGTAAGCCTGTTTATTTTTTTAAGCCAGAATGAGAGATTTGGTAGGTTTGGGAAATGTTCAAGTGTTAACCAGATTTCCTTGTTAATCCTTAGTGCTTGAGCTCTTCTGTTCCCAGGAATGTGTTCCTGCTCTTTATACAAAGTATGAAAACTCAGACAGCAAAGTCAAGCATCAGTCATGGAGTAATGATATAAAAAGTGATATTAGAGATCAACCAATACCTTCAGTTTTACAGATTAGGAAACTAAAATGCACAGAAATTATGAGACTTCTATAAATAAAAGTAGCTAAAATATGCAAAGTTAGGAAGCTAATTTTTTTTTTGGTCTTGCATTGCCGTATTCATTTTGTTAGATATATCTTCAAATCAATTCAAACTAATTGCTTGATTTAATAGACTCAACACTGTGTGTCAAGTATTGTGCTGAGTAATGCATAGAGAATAAAATATATTATATGCTCTAAAGGAAATAGAAATATGTAAGTAAATCATATTAACAAGGGTCGTGGGGGTTCAAAGTGCAAAGAAGGCAACTCAGTTCAGGAAGTCTTCTCTGAAGATTTCATCTTAAATGGAGTTTCAAGAAAGGGCAGGTATTTATCAAAGCAAATTGGGAGTGTTTTTATTAGAGAGAGAAACAGCATAGGCAGAAGCAAGAAGGAATACAATTTGTCACTTTCCCTTGTTCTCCACATCCCCAATGGCAGAAATTAAAGAAGGAAAACAAAAACTGCCTGTACACCAAGTAAGCCCGCACATCCCCGGTTCCCTGTAACATAATTGCTAGGAGTCCAGTAGGTGACACAAAGAGTCTTTTGTTAGAAGATTCCAAAGACAGAGTCTGGGGAAGATCGCCCCTCTCCTGACCTTCACCTCCCTGTTGGAGAGACACACTTAGAAGTCTCCCAAGAAGCAAGAGAGACTCTAACGCTAAATCTCCAATCTCATTCTTCTTGAGACTTTAGGGTTGATCATATCGTGAAGGTCATGTACTTTGTTTCTGATTACCTCAGTCACTACATGAAGCCCAAGACTTTCAAATCTACCCTCATGCACTAGCTTCCCATCCTTGTAGATTCTGTACCTAGCCCTCTGGAACTCTTGGTGAGTTCAGCAAAAACATTCTCCTTTATCCTCAACGATACCATAGCTAAGTCACAGTATCCCACCATGCAATTTTTAAAAGACATTCTGGTCTTCCAGTGTGAGAGCTCCAACACAAGGCATGAAGCTCAGTGAGAGGAGTGCAGGCTGGACTTTAGCTTCCCTGGCCCTCTGCCTAACACACTTCATCAGAACACAACCTACTTACTTCATTGTAAGTGGTAACCTGGCTCGCCATTCATTTTTTCTGAATGTTCCTTTACCTTTAAGTGAAACTTAACTGGGCTCTGGAGATATTGCTTCTCTTGCCACAGACTGAGGGAAAATATTTGTAATACAGATGCCAAAGGACTTTTATCCGTAATGTATAAAGAACACTTACAGATCAACATTAAAAAGAGGAAATCCCAATTTTTAAAATGAGTAAAAGATTTAGACACTTTTCTAAAGTTTTCTAAGGCTCAAATAATATATGAAAGCTTAAGTTCTCAGTGTCAAGGTGTCCTATTTAGGGGTTAGCACATCCTGAACTCCATCAGGTAGTCAGTATCTTTAGTCATGAGGGATTTTCCAATTAAAGTCCCAGTGAAATACAAGTCTATACCCATTAGGTGGGCTAAACTCAAAAGGATTAATTCCATTGCTCATTGGTTAAGATATGGAGCAACTGGTGATGACACCTCAGAGTTCCTTGGAGAGTGATTCCTCTGAATTCTCCAAAGAGAAAAGACGTAAGAAAATTAATTAATTAATTTTCAAGTTTTTGGTTAATGCCTTTTGTGTCCTACAAAATTTTTCTGATTCCAAATTATCAAAAATAGTCTCTGATTTTCTTTTGGGGTGTCCATGGTTCTGGGTTCAATGCTTAGGTAATATGATCTATGCCAAATTAAGTTTTGTGTTTAGTGTAAGATAAAAGATGAATTATTTTGTCTTGTTTGTTTTGTTTGCCACAGGCACACACCCATCTATGATGCAGCAACATTTCGTGAAAAAGAATTTCTTTGTTCACTAAATGAACTTAGTGCTTTGGTTGCAAATCAAATAGCTGTATACGTGTGTGTCTGTCTCTATATTCTGTTCAAGTACCAAGTGTCTATTTATTCACCCTATATTGCACTATAGCTTTTTAATCTTGAAATCTGGTAGTTTAAAACCTATCATGTCCTAAGTTTTCAATTCTGTGAATATTTCAATGAAATTTTCATAGGTGTATTAAAATAGGTTGAAAATCATAATCTTGAGCTTATTATATATCTATTTTTCAAATATGTACATATATAAATATATATATTTCCAAACATTCTAATCATTTACCTCTTACTTTTCTCAAAAGAATAGAACTCTAAAAACATACTTTTCATTTCAAGGGACCAGAAGTGATTTATTTACTGCTCAATTTATGTTTTATGTTTATGTGAGAAGTCCCACATCTGGGATGATGGGACAAAATGGGTTAAGAGCTATAAGCATTCCTTCATTTTTCAAGATTGTTTTAGTTATTTTAGATCCCTTATGATTCTATAACATTTTTAGAATGAACTTTAATTTTTTAAAAAAACTTGATGTGTTTTAGCAGAAATAATGTTGAATCTATATATCAACTTAGAAAGTCCACCATAACAATCCATGAACTATTAGAACTTTCCACATGTTAGATCTTTTTACATTTCTCTCAGTTGGGTTTTATGGTTTTTCATGTGTAGAGATCTTTCACATCTCATGCTCAACCATGGGCTCTCAACCTCAGTTTTACTGACACTTTGAAGCAGGTTTCTTTGCAGTGGAGTGCTATCTGTGCATTGCAGGATGTTTAGCAGCTTGCTGACCTCTACTTTCTGGATGCCAAATGTATCCCTTAGTTGTGACAACCACAAAGATTTCTAGGTACTGCCAAATGTGCCCTTGGGAAAAATTATTTCCATTTGAGAACTATAGGATAGATTTATTTCTAGGCATAAATTGTACAGTTTTAAAGAATTTAACTTGGGCTGTGGCTGTGGCTCAGTGGTAGAGTGCTTGCCTCGCATGCGTGAGTCACTGGGTTTGATCCTCAGCACCACATAAAAAATAAATAAATAAAATAAAGATATTGCATCCATCTACAACTAAAAAATTTTTTAAAAAAAGAATTTAACTTAAGGTTGTGCATTACTGTTATGTTTACCTTATTTCTGAAGACTTGCTAAATGTATTCTGAATTTCTGATAGGGCTCTTTGTAGGTAGATTCCAAAATGGCTTTTATGCATAAAATCATACTATTTGAGGAAAAACAGTTTTCTTTCTTTCTGATATTTATGTGTTTTATTTTTTCACTTACTATACAGACTCTGAACTCCTAGACAATGGTGAATAGGAGTGATAACAGGGGGCATTCTAGCTTTTTCTGAAACTTAACAAAAACAAAGATTTAGCATTTTACCTGTAAGTTTGATGAAATTGTTTTTTTGTAAATGGTCATTACTATATTAAGAAAGTTCTTTTCAATTTCTAGTTTGATGAGAGTTTTTTTGTTATGAATGCAGGTTTAATTTTGTTCATCTTCCCCAAAAGAACTTAAGGATACGATCATATTTTTTTAAAAGTCTTGCATTGTGCTGATGTGGAGAATTATATGAATTGATTTTATAATTCTAAGTATACCTTTAATTCTTGAGGTAACCCAGTATGGTGATGATGTTATACTTTTTACATGCTGTTGGATCCAATTTATTAACACTGTTAGAAGAGTTTTGCATATGTCTTTGTCTGCAAATTTTGTAATAAGTTGTCAGATTTTCATATTATGGTTTTACTGGCTTCATGAAATAAGTTTAGAATTAGTTCTTCTGTTTACTGAAAGAGTTTTTTGTAAGATTAGTACTTATTTCTTAAATGTTTTGTATTCATCAGTAAGCATCTGAAAATGAAATTTTCTTTGGAAGAAAGTTTTAAGTTATGAATTCAATGTCCTTAATTGATATGGAGACATTTTCCAGGTTTTTCACTTTTTCTTGTATTAATTTTAGTATTTTTTCCCAAGGAATTTGTCCATTTTATGAGTTGTCAAATTTAGTGTTATTAAATTGTCTCATATAATACCTTATTATTCTATTAATGTTCATAGGATCTCCTCCTCATATTACATCTCCTCTTTGATTTTTGGATATTGATATCTGTGTTATCTTTTTTCTTATTCAATCATGCTAAAGATATATCAGTTTCACTAATCTTTTTTTAAAGATCCATGTTTAAATTTTGCTTACCTTTTCTAGTATTTATCATTTCCATTTCTTTTCTGTTCATATTACTTAATTTTTCTTATAATTTATTTTTAACTTGCTCTTCAGTTTTATAGTTTTTTAAGACAGAAGCTGAGATCATTGATTTCACAGCTTTATATTAAAATTTTTTTCATCTTTTAAGTACTAATATACACTTCTAGCTGCTTTAGCTACATCTTACAAATTTTGATAGCATTCATTTTAAATTTTCAAATATTTTTAATTTCATAAAATATGTTATTTTTAATTTAAGGCCTTACTAGTAAAGAAAATGCCATACTTGATTATAATTCCTTTTAAGTTATTTAGTGAGATATTTTGAATCACCCACCATATGGTTTAGAATGGAACAGATAAATGTCCCATGTATATTTGAAAGGAATGTAGTTCCAAATCTCAAATTTGTTGGTAACTATTCACATATTATATGCCTTTCCTGCCACAATAGTTGATTTCCAGTTAATACAGTTTATCTTGCAATGTCATTTATAAACCAGATTCCAATTACTTCTTTTCAAATAAAATTTGGTCATAGGAACTTCTCACAAAGGCTTAGATGTGGGCTGAGAGATGAGCAGGGTTCAGAAGTGTGAACATTTATGTAACTTCCTTGGGTTTTCAGAAATACTTAAAATAAGCATATTCCACTTGCACATGGAATACTATTGTGTAGTATCTGCATTTTGAATTGGTCTCATAATGTTCCACAGATAATTAATATCTCAGTTCTTAGAATCTCCAGGTGATCAAGTATACAAGCCAAGAACTATGTCTCAAAAGGGGAATTACTTTTAAAAATTGATGTGGACTTACCTTGTGATTCTGACTGTTGATTTTCCAGTCAAGTCTAAGTCTCTAGATAGCCTGAGAATATGAGCATCAATTGAGAATATGAGCATCCTTGGATCTGTTGGATTGTAGGAGTAAAAAATGACAGGGCTGCCTAAACTTTAGTGTGTATCCCCTGGAGCATTTCTTCTCTCAGGCCATGTGTATTAGGTAAGTCACACTACCTATAGACTTCAGGGATGGGCAGAAGACTTGAGACTCATAATCAGAATCACAGCAGCTAATTAAGAACATTTACATGATCCAAACTGGCTTAATTAAAGTCAGCAAAGTTAGTTCTTTGTCTTTGCAATTCTTGGTAAAGCTTGCCTTCCTTCCTTCCTTCCTTCCTTCCTTCCTTCCTTCCTTCCTTCCTTCCTTCCTTCCTTCCTTCTTTCTTTCTTTCTTTCTTTCTTTCTTTCTTTCTTTCTTTCTTTTCTTTCTTTCTTTCCCACCTAAACTGAATATTGTGGTATGTACACCTGAAGCAATAATAGTTTGTTGTGATCAACACCCTGGGAAAATTCGTATAAAAAGATAGCTACCAACTGGGATGGGGACACATGCCTGGAATCCCAGAGACTCAGGAGGCCTAGGCAGGAGAATCTCAAGTTCAAAGCCAGCCTCAGCAACTTAGCCAGGCCCTGAGCAACTTAGCAAGAGCCCGTCTCAAAACAAAAAATAAACCAGGCTGTGAATGTGGCCCAGTGTTTAAGCATCCCTGGGTTCAGTCCCTGCTACAAAAAAGAAAAAGAAGAAAAAAAGCTACCTACAGAGTTACAGGAGCCAAGAGATGGAGGGACACAGATCACCAGGGTCCTGAATCCAACAGTGCACAAACTTGTTCTAATCATGTAAATGTCAGTTTTAAAAGTCAATAAATTTCCTCTTTCTTCTAGTCAGTTGGAATTCAATTTTTTATTTGTAACTAAAAGATTCTTAATTAAAACAGAAGTATACCAGATGCTATTTTTTCTTTGCCAGTAAAAAAAACCCAATCTAGAATATAAGTTAGAACCCATCTGTGTACTGTATTATTTTTTGGATGCAAGACTTGCGGGGAGAGGTGTTAGTGTTTTTCTGCTTTAGAAATATTAAAAATTAAATATCTCAAAAGCTTCTTTTGAAGCATATGAACTAAACTGTAATACTATACCAATTTTAAGCTGAAGCTTCACTTCTGAAGAAAAAATGGTAAGTTGTAAAGAAGGTAACTGCTTGATTAAACTACAAAGGTACTAGCAGTACCACAAGGAAAGAAAATCCATTATCTAAAGTGGTTAAGATGATGAATGAGCAGGAATATTATGATATGTATTGCATTTTGGTTTCAGACAGAAAAATCAAATTATAACCAACATACTCTTGCCTTTGGTCAAATGAAATTTGCCACAGAAAAATTCAGTTTTATAAAATTCTGAGAATGTCTGCAGATGGAAAACTGATATATGAAGTACTCAGAAATTTAATGAGAAAAAATTATCAAGAAAACATTTACTTAAACAATATTTACTTAAAATCATGTGATGGCTGCATCTAACATTTATGATAACAATGTTTTCAAAATGAGATTTGATGTCACATTCAGCATATGAAATTAAAGTAGTCCATCAGCAGCTGACTGTGATCCAAAATCCACAACTTATAGAACTAAACTATAATAAATGTAATCAATGAAGTCATCTTTGCAGTTGACTGAAAAAAAAGTTAGGTTCAATTTTATTATTAAAACACAATAATAGTCTTCATTATGTATCATTCTGTAATAATCTAAAATTTATTTAATTCAAGTTTAAATTAGGCATATAGGCTCATCTCAGATAATAATAAGGTATCTTTTAATAAATTTTAATAATAATTATTGAATGTTGATTTTATATTAAACACCATTTTAAATGCTTTATTATATTTATTCCTTACAAAAACCTTGTTATAGTTTTCAGTAATGTTATTATAAGGATGATGAACCTAAGGAGTATAAAAGTCTATTTAAAATTACTTGTCCCAGGTTAGGCACCACATATAGGAATTAGTCTATCTGACTTCAGATCCTAGGTTCCTAATCATTATACCCTATACAAACCAAATCATAGAAAATATCTTTAAAATAAATCTAGGTCCTAAAAGTGAAGTAAAAAGATGTCTAAACTTAGGAACCACTGAAATAAAGATATTGTGGACTAAAGAAAATCCATTCTTCATTTTCTGTAACTGGCATTAGCTCAGTTTCAACAGATTCTCTCTTAGGAGATGTTAATCTGTATACACAAAGTCTTTCGAAAAGGTTAAGTGCCGGTATTTTTGACAAATACATTGGAAGAAACAAAGTTTCACTCCCATTTTAAACAAAAATTTTAAAAGTCTGAATTGAGGCCTGGCATAAAAATAGAAGTATCAAATTATTGGAAATTTTGCAGATACTTACAAAGCCTTAGATTTAGGAAAACATGGGGGAAGGCAGATTTCCTAAGCAAGGCAACATGCCCAGGAGCCACAGAAGATAAAACAGACCTATTGGATCACATTGTCACATTCAACATTTACTGTTTTCTATGTGCACAGGGCAGCTAATGTTTTTACCATAATCAGCACTATAAAAATTTTCTAATTCTATTGTCTTAAACATGTTTTAATATTGCCAATATGCAAAAGGTTACCAATTAATAATAAAAAGACACATAACTGTAGAAAATATGAAGCAAAGGATTCACAAAATCCTTCAATAGATAATTCACAGAAGATACAATTTAAGCATCAGCATAAATACGAAACCATCTTCAATGTGTCTAGTAGTAAGAGAAAAACAATATAATACTATTAAGAAGATAACTCTAACTCATCAGATGGAAGAAAGCTAAAAGAGTGAAAGCATACCCTTCTGGTAATGTTTTAGAAAAATAAGCACTGGGAGAGAGACTTGTTAAAATAATTTTAGAAAGTAATCTGTCAATAATTGATAATAGTAACGAAGACCCTTTGACTTAGCAGCCCCATTAGTTTCTAATTTCAGCTGTAGATATACAAAACACCTTTGCAGAAAAATACGTATATAAAGCTTTTTGTGTGCTTTTATTCTTTAGTATGAAAGCACCCGAATGTTCACCAATTGGGGAATGCTGAATGAATTATGTTATATTGTTGCCCTGAAATATCTTGACGCCACAAAGAAAGCATGACCTGTATCAATATCCACTAATCTGAAGAGAAGTTTATAGTGTACTGTTAGTAAAAAACACAAGTTAGAATGTAGTGGATAGAAATGGTTCCATCTTAGTTAAAACAAAGCCAAATTTTAAAATTTACATGTTACATATGCAAATAAGACTATATTGGAAAACCACCCTTTGAGTATGAGGAAGGGACTCTCCAAGGAGTGAAAGGATGTACAATCAGCCATTAACAAGTTCACTTTGGATACTGCAGAGGGAGGAGCTGAGAGACGGGTTGTGAAATTAATTGTTTACTAATGAAAGTATGTGTTATTTTTTCATTCAAATAAATATGCAGTATCTTTTGACATTTTAAAAATCTCAAATAGACTTCAAAAAATTGAAGCTGGAATAATGATGGAAGGTAATTTTTAACATTGAAAAAATCTCAACATTATATGAAGCTACCATATGGTAATTAAAATGTATGTGACCACGGAATGAGTCATACAAATTGCCATCCAGATTTTGCACTGCAGGTGGACCTGTGGCAACTGTGAAGCATTCAGATTCTAAAATTATGGAAAGCTGTGTCAGGTCACTTACAGCTTAATTCATTCCGAGGTCCCCTCAGTGTGGAAGAGAGATTTGATATCTTCTGGTAGAGAAAATGCACTGAGAAGAGTGTAAATTAATAAAGTTTGGGAGGGTAAGCTAGGAGATGATGCCATTGGCTCAGGCAGATCCTGGGGGGAGACCTCTGAAAGAGAGAGGGACAGTTCTTTAGGAATACAAGCTAAAAAGATGAGGGGCTCTTTAATCTTTACCTTATAACAATAATAACTGACACTTTGTGCTTCCTTTTGGGCAGATGCTGTTCTGGGAGCTTTACATAATTAACTCATTTTATCCACTGACAACCATATGAAGTTAGTCCTATATTATCTTAGTTGAAGAAGCAACTAAAGGACAAAGAAATTAATAGCTTTATTAGTCTTACGGCTGAACATAGCTTAACACAGTCTTGATTATAGTCTTTTTTTATTTTTTATTTTTTTAGCTGTAGATGGACACAATGTCTTTATTTTATTGGTTTGTATGTGGTGCTGAGGATCAAACCCAGGGCCCCACGCATGCGAGGCAAGCGCTTTACCGCTGAGCTACAGTCCCAGCCCCTTGATTATAGTCTTAATAGTCTTATAGTTAGTAAATAGTCAAGTCTGAACCCAGATAGCAGAGCTCCAGTGAGTTCTCAAGGGCAGGGCACAGTGGTGCAACCTGTAATAGCAACTCTGGAGTCTGACGCAGGAGGATCACAGGTTCAAGGCCAGCCTCAGCAACTTATCAAGACCCTGTCTCAAAAATATAAAGGGCTGTGTACACAACTAAAGTGATAGAACCTAGGTTCAATACTCAGCACTGCAATAAAGGGGGAAATAAAAGGATTCTCAACTGCAGCATGCTTCTTATATATCCCAGGATGTTTTGTTACTTGACACTTTCATGTCTAAAGTTTTTCCTTTGTATGTAATGTACTCTTCTCATCCAAAATCACTGGTCCCTTTCTAGACCTTTACTGCCTAGTCTTTATTCCCTTCATGATAGCTTAACCAATACTTCCAAATACTACATCCAATGTTATGGTGTTAGGGTAAGCCACATGAAACATCCAATAATTTACCAGTTTTGACCTACAGAAACATCAGTTTCATATGATCCAATCTAATACCTCTGTGTTTTGTGGATATTACTATGACTATACAGTTGCAATCTAAGGGAATCCTCAAACGGTATCCAAATCTTTTTTTCTTTTTGTAATCTCTGTATGTCCAAAGCCTAGCAGGGTATCTTGTAGATGGTATATATTTACTAGCTGACTGAAGAATGCAGAAATGGATGAAGATTCACAAAAACTCTGAAGTAGAGAGGCATATGTGGTGGTAAAAAGGAAATGATAAAGCAAAAGCACTTCGAAAGCATAAAAATTGAAGGTATAATCATCAGTGTATGATTTAGCTAAATTCTAAAATCCAGGCATTGATATTGCTTATAAAATGTATCTTTCTATTGCTCTCAGAGATAAAGGCACCTCCAAGTTTATTAATTGCTAAGTGAAATATTTCCTATTTTCATTTCACAATATATAGTCATATTGAAGGACAAAAGCCCTGATGAAGTAGCAATTCTAAATGGTTGGGAAATACGCTTTTATACAATCTTATTCAAGTCATTCTTTAAAAATGGAAAATGATGTCAGTCTTAGTCTTGTGAATGCTGGGAAAGTGCACTTAAGATCAAAGAGACAACAGTGAAAGGAAAGCTTTCTGTAGAAGGCTTTCAGGATGAGTTCAAGACTATAGAGCAAAGTTCCATCTGCCACTGATTACATCGATGGCTGAGAAACAGTCTTTAAAAATGTTGATGTGGCTAGCATTAGGAGTTTTGAAGTTAGATGCAAGCCAGCATCAACATCCATATTTCACATGTTCTATGAGGGGAAAAATTAATTTTTAAGGTAAAAGTACAAAGCCAGAAAGGGTCAAGGATAAAAATGCTGATGTCATGGACACAGGAGACATTCTGAGTTCTTATTTTTTGATTTGTTCATGAGCAAATCTGTACAGCATATCACAGACTTTCAGTGGATAACTGATGGGCATTTAAAATAATGATAATCCAAGTGACAAAAAAAAGTGGTCATTTCTGTGGCAGGTAAAACAAAGACAATAGTACTCTTTCAAAATAAAATTTAGATAAAATGTCCCTATTGTAAATGATTGAGCTTTTTTCAAAGAAGGCAGTAGATATCACATTTACTTTGTACAAACATATGAACATAATTTTAAGAAAATAGGATATATGATGTAGTAATTCTGAGACTTAATTTTTATATCAACAGTATAAACCAAATGATATGAAGTAAGTCTAGAGTAAATCCTAGACCTTTGTATTGTTATTTTTTTTTTTATTTTTCCATGGACCTTTGTTCTATTTATTTTTTTATGTGATGCTAAGAATCAAACCCAGTGCCTCATACATGTTAGGCAAGCACTCTACTACTGAGACACAACTCCAGCCCTGACCTTTGTATTTTTATAATTTTTTTATAAAACTCCAGGGTAAGTTTGATACATATCTCTAATTGAGAAATACTCCCTAGAATTGCAAAACTTGAATTAAAGAAGTGCTATCTTGGCCAACTGACCTTTTGGATAATAACCAAAATCATGACTGTTAGTACCATACCATTACTGCCTAACGCTATTAGTCAGAGCATGACTAGGGAACTGTAAAACATATGAGGACAACAAAAATATTTCAAAGAATCTGACAAGTGTTTCCTGTGAAGTTAAGACACATCATGGACAGTGGGAGCATTGAAAAATTTCTATGAACTTCCCTAAAGCATGTGATTTATCAAAAATGGAAACTAATAGCATTTTACTTATACTTACTTAAAAGAGAAGACTGATTATCTCTTTTGATTTGACAACTATTCCCGTGAAACTGTTCTCATAGTGACATATCAAACAAACCAAATTATTTCTAGCATTTTATTTTATAAGGTGAAAAATGTATTTTATCTATCAGATCACTCTGGGAGACCTAAAAGTATTTTTAAGTATAAAAGATATCCTGTGAGTTTATTCATTTTTTCATATATTTAGAATCTGATTTGGAGAAGGCAAAAAATAGGTTAGAATAGGAAATTTAGGTACTTGGTTAAGATGAAGATTGATAAATAACAGCTAGTTACCTATTTCATCAAAGTAATAATAAAGCATTTAAAAAAATAAATTCAATAATTAAAAAAAATTAGCTCTTTTGTAACTTAGAAAACTTTCACATTGTGGGCAAAGTATTAATCTCTGTGTTAGCTTCCCCTTACTATAACAAAATATTTGAAGTAATTTGTGAAGAAAAAAAGGTTTATTTTGGCTCACAACTTTGAAGGTTTCAGTCCATGTTGGGTGGACCCATTGCTCTTGGGCCTGTGGTGAGGCCCAGAGCACTTGGTGGAGCAAATTGCTCACCTAATAGGAAGTGAAGAAAAAGAGAAAGAAAGAGAAAGGAACTTGTATCTTACAATCCCCTTCAAGGCACATCACTTAAATTAAATGAATTTTATTTTGATTAGACAAATGAGTGCACATATAAATCAAATATTTCTATGTCTCAAGAAAATAAATTAAACTTATCATTTAAAAAGTATACTAAATCTAAAATTTATTTTCTCACAAAAACTAACTCAGAAATGTTTTAAAATTGCATGTCAACATAATTAAGGTAAATCTGTAGCAAATAAGATTCATTTAATAATTTTGAATTAAGGAATATAGATATATATTGTCAGTTGTGTCAGAGATTATGAGTCTGATTTTCTAGCCTTTGTTGTGTTTTTTCTATGTGTAGTTTGATCTCAAATCAATTAAGAAGTTGAGGCCCATCAGGAAAACGAACAGCTTTTTGGTAATGACCAGTGAGCATTCTCTGTCTCTTCTGTCCCTTGCTCTGTGGCTAAAATTGTACTACTAAACCTGTGCACTTCCCATGTATATATGTTTGCCTGTTATTTAGAAAGCCCTTTATTGTTCATTGTATGACTACAAAATATCATACCTAAATTAATCCATTTACGGAGATCACCAAATGAACATATCCACAATCAGCTTCTTCTGCAGCCTGTGCACAGTCTACACGTGGTTCAATCCACACAAGGGGTACTTCATTTTTATTTTGTATTGAGCCCCTTAGACTACATAGTTAATCCTATTTTTCTTTGTTGAAATGTCCTGGCAATGTTCAGAACTTTATTCCACCATATAAGCTTTAGAATCCATCTCTTTTCTCCTCACCCTAACTGCCCTACCCCACCATTCCCATTCTCCATACACCTTTTGATATTCTGTCTGACTCATTCTATTTCCCGTTGATAAGTATTAATGTTTTTATGACTTTGAGCCTTTCCATCCTGGATCATCGTGTGCCTTGACACCTTTTAGTCAGGTCTTATTTTATGGGCTTCAGTAAAAATTTTATACTTTCTAACAAACTGAGCTTGTACCTTTATTGTTAAAGAAGCTGCATACTCTTTATTGGTATGATGTCCTTACAAATTGACACTTGAATAGCAAATTAAAATACCTTCAGGAGCCTGGCACAAAGTGTGGGAGACAGTTTTAAGGTAGTGGGGGGCAGGGAGATGGAGAGGATGCAATTGCTATAGGTGTTTCAATTCATTTTCAATGCTAGAAAAAGAAAAAAAAAACAAAGAAAAAACTTGTGTTGACATAGGATGGACTTTTTTTTTTGGTACCAAGGATTGAACTCAGGGGCATTTGACCACAGAGCCACATCCCCAGCCCTATTTTGTGTTTTGTGTAGAGACAGGGTCTCACTGAGTTACTTAGCGCCTCGCCATTGCTGAGGCTAGCTTTGAACTCACGATTCTCCTATCTCAGCCTCCCTAAGTGCTGGGATTACAGGCTTGCGCTACCGCGCCCAGCTGACATAGGATGGCCTTTAAAGGCTGGATTCATCCCTCAGGTTTGTTATCTCCACCTGGTACAAACGGGTCCTGATTAATGAAACCAATCGTCTTTATTTTTTTCTTGTATTTCCAGAAAATTTAAGCTTCTATCTAATTTTTATTATTACTTCAGGATGTAGCTTTTGTCGAATCATTAATTTACCTTTTACAATAGAATTGTTATATCATATTTTTAATATATCCAATAGAATTAGTATGACATACAAATCTGAGAGGGATAAATAAATTCTGACTAAAAGAAGTGAGTTCTCTAAAGTTCAGGGCACTATGTCCTAGATTGTCCTAGATTGCAGTTGAAGTACATTTTGACCTGTACCTGCACTTAAGATTCCTGATATTGAGAGCAGTTTTTATCTAATTTGTGGAAATTATCATCAAAAGTAAGAGAACATATTGGGCCAAAAGTAAATTAAGGTTTACAACAGGTATATTAACAATTAGCTCTTAAATGCTCCATTTGTACAGCAAAATCCACAATATACTGAAATGAGGTCAATCTAAATCCAGTAAATACGTGATAAGAATGTGTATCATTGCAAATAATCAGGACTGTCAGTGATAAACAGTCCATCAGTTACAACATATGGGAGTCTTTTTCCCAAATGAGAGCATGTGTAACATAGCTGTGTGTTATCCAGGAATCTTTGTCACATGTCACAAAAATATGTCTCAAGTGAATCTAAACAAATAGTAGAGAAAAAATAAAATAATCTATTGGTTTGTCAGAAATAAGCATGGAACTTTTAACTTCCTCTGCAATACCATGCAAACTATAATTTCTAACTATAGGTTCAAGTGAATGAGTCATTACCAAGCTTCTTCTTCTTAATGAGAAGACTGAATACACTTCCCATAAGTCTTGACTATTCCATAGCTAACATTTGTAGGTAAACATGACACAAATACTTGTCAGAGCTTGATGGCCAGAAAACTAAGTGAACCTATCTTCAGTATTTCTTAACTGCTGTTCTTTACTTTGCTATCCTGAGACTCTCAGCAAAAAGTTTTGCTAGTAGTTGAGAGATGGGAGGAAATAAGTGGTTAAACCAAAATGGTCATCCTGGCCACCAATCTACAACATATCTTGAATTAAGGACACGCTCATATGGGTTGAAGTTGTTGTCTAATTTCAGGCTTTACCTTAACCAAAATTAGGAGTAAGATAAGGAAAGACATAATGATTGACTGACAGTTCATAGTGAATTTGTTAGAGGTTTTTCCAGAACCAATATTTTTAAATGTTCATTTGCTTGGTACTGTTAGGATTTCATAACTGGTAATGCATGATGGCATTAAGGGTGGGTGAGCAGTATGCCTTTCTTTTGAAAAGTGGAAGAGGGACAATTATGAAAGAGAATATTGGAAAAGATCATGGTGGTTTTTCCAAGCAGTTAATTTTATGAACAAAAACATGGATTGAAGGATCTGCAAGTACATTGAAAATCTTTCCTGTGTGCACACAAGTTGAGAAATCTTGAGGACGATGCAAGGCACACCTACCTCAGTTTGAGAACCAAACTTAGCTTGCTAAAATTTCTTTAAAATCTTCAGCTTAACTTCCTAAATGTCTTTTAATAATGTGATCTCTTTAGGGGCTGGGGCTGTGGCTCAGTGATAGAGCGCCTGCCTCGCGTACGTGAGGCACTGGGTTCGATCCTCAGCACCACATAAAATAAATAAAATACAGATATTGTGTCCATCTACAACTAAAAAAAATATTTAAAAAAATAATGTGATCTCTTTAAATAACATTATTAAAAAGAAATATAATCCTATTGCCATTGCATCAAGATGCAACTGAATAGGGGCTGAGGTTGTGGCTCAGTGGTAGAATACTCACCTCTCATGTATGAAGCCCTGGGTTCGATTCTCAGCACCATGTAAAAATAAATAAATAAAATAAAGGTATTGTGTCCATCTATAACTATAAAAAATATTTAAAAAAAGAGATGCAACTGAATATATGGAAATTGCTAGTGCTTCTAAATTTTATATTGAAATTAAAGGATGGAGAATAGCAGAAGCAATATTGAAAAAAGAACAAAAAGTGGAAGAAATAAGCATCTTAAATTATGGGATATTATGAAGTGATGATAATTAAGAGATTGTAGCATAGACACAAGAGTTGACAAATAGTCCAGTATGGCAGGCACACATCTACACCTGTATACACCTGATTTATGAGAAACACAACACTGGTGCAGCGAGGCAAAGGACAAGCGGCTGGATTTGGAATGTTTCTCAAAGATGCATGTGTTAAAGGCTTGGTCCCGGGCTGGTGGCTCTATTGGGAGATAGTGGAAACTTTAGGAGGTGGGGCCCAGTTGGAGAAAAGACGTCACCAGGGGCATGATTTTGAAGGGTGTATTTTTGTATCTAGATCCTCCCTCATTCTTTCTCAATATCTCTCTCCTCTCCTTCAGGTCCAAGCTTAAAGGCCACCTCTCTATTACACTACAAAGTGTTAACAAGATTAGAGATTGCAGGTTTACCAGAGGCTGCTCTGCAGGGGAGGAAGGGGTATATCCAGCAGAGAAATCCTATGATGTCTCTACAGTCAGGGAAGCAAGGCTGTGTCCAAGTCAACATCCAACCTGGCAATAAAATACCTATCTTCCCTTCTTGTCATTAAACTCATGGCTTATAAGCAATTTTCCTAGGGAACACCCCACCCACCAGTGTCAATGAAAGGAATTAGTTCAGTTCCTCCTCCCTTCTCCTAAGGAAAAGAGAAGGAGATGATTTCTTTCTAGAACAGTATACTCTTTTCCTATTTCAATGATATCCTAGGGCCTTCCTTACATATTATAATAGTAAAGGCCACCAAAATAGATAAATACTTCTCAACACTTCAAACCAAACTCTCTCTGGTTAGGCCCCAGAGAATTTAGTAATTCCTGTACAGTTCAGTAAACTTTGGGGTTTACTGAAATTAAACCTTATGCATGATGTAACATTACTCAATTTTAAAATCTGAAACATCGAGTCTTTATCTTTTTTCTTTCTTTTTTTTTTGGTACCAGGGATTTAACTCAGGGGTACTTGACCACTGAGACACATCCCCAGGTCTATTTTGTGTTTTATTTAGAGACAGGGTCTCGCTGAGTTGCTTAGTGCCTCACCAGTTCTGAGGCTGGCTTTGAACTCGCGATTCTCCTGTCTCAGCCTCCCAAAGTGTTAGGATTACAGGTATGCGCCACCGCGCCCAGCTAGAGTCTTTATCTTCAAAGTTGATTTTTGCCTAAACAGAGCCTTCAACTGAACTCTTAAAGAAAACTTATTAAACAAAATAAAGTCAAATAAAACTTTATGTCCTGATTCTTATCTCTGACAGTCACAAAAATCAGGAAATGACCTGGGAGCCATTTACTATCTGAATGATCAGTATCACTCTCAGATGCTGTCTGCTGGCTTACTACAACTGTAAGCAAGGTCATTGTGGTTTCACACCTGTCTCTGAAATATCATCTTGATAATCTAAATGAGACCTAGGCAAAACAATGAACAGAAGACCAGAGTTGAATCAGTAATCATGTTGTTCATCAAAACTACATCTTCAGAAGCTTTAGTAGCCCAGGGGTAGTATCAGTCAAGATGATTCTCTCTTAAGATTTGCCAAACACTTAAAAGATCTCAGGATAGATTTAAGGCTAGAAAACATTCACTGTAACAAAACTGGACATGGTTTCATCTTACTTGAAGTGTTGTAAACACAAGATAAATCTTAGCTCCTCTCTCTTCTTTCTAGAGTTAATAGCCAAAGGTCAAAACCCCAAGGAAACAGAAACTTTAGAGTAGATTCATAAAGGCCTCCCTAAGCTCCTATATAAAAATAGACTTTCTGGTGGTATCTAAGATTCCACAAACCATAAAAAAATCCTTGATTTACTGTCATTACTAAAAGGTGTGTTCATGCATGTTTGGTTGGAAACAGACCATTTTGTATACCCATATTCATGTTACAAGTAACAAAAGCAGATGACTTTCCTCTATGCACCTCTAAATTATAACAGGCTATTTTGTGTTAACATTTTACCTAGTTTACTGTGTATCTAAATCAATGTTGAATCTTATTAAGATATTAAAAAATTAAAGATAGAAACTTGTCATTTATTAGCATACTACTCATGGATAGGTGGAATATTTGATTTTACTAGATTGAAATGACTCTATTGGAGAATCCATGGTTACAGATCATGTACTAGCAAATACTTTTATTTTCATCTTTTTGATGAAAATAAATTGAGAGAAACTTTTTTCATATTTGAATTTTCTAAATTTCTAAAATGTCCATATGTCAACTGTTTTCATTTTTTCAAAATAAATATTAAATCTTATAAAAGCAGATCAAATATCATGATCATTTTACAAAAGAGAAAACCAGCTCAGACAAAGAGGACAGTAGCAGAATTACTAGGCCCTGATTTGTCCAATTCCCAAAATAATATTTTTCATATCTATTACACTTATAATCATTGCCAAGACAAATTGGTCATATCTCCAAAGAACTTAATGAGGACTCTTTATGAGGGCAACAAAAATAAGCAAATTACCTGACATAGACACAATCTGAGTAACTTTAATTTCAATTCCAGGGTTCATTTTTAATTTACTAAACTGGCATTTCTTTCTTGTATTACAAGTATATAATGTATACACTCATAGCTAAAAGTGAGAAATCTGCCTAAGAGATGACTTTTCAATCCATCCATTGTTTTCCAGTGATTTGTCTCCAGCCTCAACCTTTCTCAAGGTTTGACACTGGGTGACATAACCTTTAAAAATGTGTTCCTGAAGTACAGTTTTATGAGAGAAAAACCAAATCACATATATACAACATAAACCAAATAATGTAGCTTGTTTTAAAATGCTTTATTATATAGATGAATACAATGAAATTAGCAATCTGCTTTGATCACAAAAAAGTGTATGTAGCATACACATTGGAAATAGTTGTTCTTTCATTTCTTTACATAAGTCAACACAAGTAGTACGATACATCACAGGAGATTTTACTGCTGCTCTATGGTCTCTAAAGGGTAGAAGGGAGATGAACTTCAGAGGAAATTCCAAGGAAACTAGTCAGATATCAGCTGGGAAACTGCAGGCATAGCATGGTGATGGAATTTTATGAAAGTTCAAGCTTTATAATCTGGGCTATTAAAATCTAAAATTAAATTCACATTTTCTTACTTTACAAATGAATTATACATATTTAAGAAGCAGTTACCTCTAGATTCATACCCAGCCCCAATCAATTATTTGTAGTCTTATCAGAGAACTTTGTATTGTGGCTGCTTTGTCTCCTATTCTACAACTTAAAATTTTATAACTCACATTAAAGATTCAAAAACAAGACAGACATTTATATATGATCAGAATTTAACAGTTCAATAACTTAAGTTTTTGAATTAGTAATGGTGTTAAATGGCTTTGCTTTTTAAAAAACAGTACAACCGTATAGAAGGTTTTGTAACAAGTATAAATTCAATATAAAAACACCAGTGTTTTAAGACCAAAGTCAACAGATTTGTTAAAGAAAGAGTTATTTCAGTTCATTAAAGTATATTTCACAGCCTCTATGATGTGTTTGGCACTGATTCCAAACATATCCAACAATTCACTAGGTTTCCCACTTCGAGGCACTTCTGTCACTGCCAGCTGATGAACAAGGATATCAGGCTCCCTGGAGACAGCTGCACATACCGCTTCTCCAATACCACCTTCTCTGTAGTGATCCTCCACTGTGATAATTCGGCCACCTGTGGCTTTTGCACTGGAAATAATGGTGGCTGTATCCAGGGGTTTAATAGTAAAAGGGTCAATGATACGAATAGAAATACCTTGTTGAGAAAGATCATCAGCAGCTGCTAAGGCTTCATGTAGAGTAACTCCAGCTCCAATAACTGTGACCTTGTCACTGACACTATGGCGAACTACCTTGGCCTGTCCAATCTCAAAATTTTCTTGCGCGGTATAAATAATTGCAGTTTCTGGTCGGCTGGTTCGAATGAAACACATTCCCTTGGTATTGGCAGCCAGATAAACAGCATGCTCTGTTGATACAGCATCACTTGGATAGAAAATGGTGCAATTGGGAATGCTTCGGAACATGGCTAGGTCTTCCAGGGCCATCTGAGAGGGTCCATCTTCACCGATGGATACCCCACAGTGGGAACCAATGAGGTTGATATTGGTTTGGGAGATAGCTCCCATTCGGATCTGATCAAATGCTCGGGTCAAAAAGGCAGCGAAGGTACTAGCAAAAGCAATGGTTCTACCACGTGTGGCACAGCCCAGTGCCACACTAACCATGTTTTGCTCAGCAATAAAACACTCTATGAAACGCTCTGGGTGTTCTTTCTTGAATATCTCGGAAAAGGTGGAGTTCTTTGTGTCACCATCCAGAACAATGACTCTCTCATGTGCATGGCCCAGTTTAGCCAGAGCCAAACCACATGCTTTCCTAGTAGCCATCTTGTCACCAGCTTTGTAAGTAGGTGGAGAGTTCATTTTTATATTAGTGATGCTGATCTGAGGTGAGTCTTCCACAGGAGGCTTTGGCATGAGATTTCTGTTTGTCTGTATCTGACTCTCAATTAACTTGATAATGGCATCTGCTCTCTCTTTTGGCATTGGCTTCCCATGCCAATTTTCTGCATCCTCGATGTTTGGAATACCTCGACCTTTGAAGGTCTTGGCGATGACAGCAGTAGGTTTGTTCTTCACTTGAGCTGCTTGCCAAAATACTTGGCACAAGGCCTCCACATCATGACCATCCACTAGGTAAGTATTCCACCCAAAGGCTTCACAGCGATTCTGATAGACATCTGTGCAGTGCTCCAGGGGGGCTGTGCCACTTTGTCCCAAGCGGTTCACATCAAAGACTGCCACAAGATTGTCCAAATTGTAGTGGGAAGCAAAGGCCAAAGCCTCCCAGACAGAGCCTTCTGAGGATTCACCATCTCCCATCAGGCAGAACACCCGGTAGCTGGCCTTGTCAAAGTACTTGCCGGTATATGCCATTCCACACGCAGCACCTAGTCCTTGCCCGAGGGACCCTGTTGCCACGTCAACAAATGAGAGTCGAGGGGTGGGGTGTCCCTCCAAGTCGCAGTGAATTTTCCTCAAGCTCAACAAGTCGGATTCGCGGACGTCGCCTATCTCGGCCCAAGTGGCGTAGAGGATTGGAGCCGCATGGCCCTTGGAGAGGACGAACCGGTCGTTGTCGCGGTGCTCCGGTTCGGTCCGTTTATACCTCATGGCGTAGAAGAAGAGAACAGACATGATCTCCGCGGCACTGCAGCACGACGTGGGGTGCCCAGAGCTGGAGGAGCACGTGGCCCTGATGGAATGGATTCTCAGGCGATGGGCCGTGTCCTGCAGCACCTGCAGCGTCTCGGCGTCGGGCTTGGCGTCGTTGGCCATGGCCATGGCTGCGCTCTCTTCGCTTCCCTGGAACGAACGACAAGGGAGCACGCGCGGGCGGTTCCCTCACGTGACCACCGCGGGGCGCTCTGCCCACGCGAGACCTGGTCTGAGGGCGGTACCGCGCATGCGCCTTGTGCAGTTGTCTCGCAGGCCCGCCCCGCTCCCAACCGCGTGGATCATCAATGCTACTTTTGCAGGCTCCACGTATTTCAGAATAAACTTTTTCTTACTTTCCTATAATATAAATTCAAAAAGGGACATTCTCATATATGTGTATTATAGGAAGCTATTTGAGGGATTGCGCACTACATTGGAGCCATTTTCGTTCATTTAAATAAGAACAATAAACTAAGAAGATCCCAAATCTCTCATTCTAACCGAGGTGGCAAACTCTCAGAAGAGATTTTCTCAGAGCGACTAAAAATTCTGAATATCAGCTTTAACAGCAAAAATACCGTGAGTACACCTAGAGGTACAGGATGAACAAATCCAAAACCATCCACTGGGAGAATATCCACAACTGCAATTTCCCCACCGAATCCTAAAAAGCTATTACTGTGTTAGGATAATTAAGTACAAGGCCATCAGCTGAGGCAGCTCCAGTTTTCTGGGTTCCCACCTATGCAGACCAAAACCCAATTCAGTGTAAACAGTACAGCGAAACAAGCTTCACCAGTCAGAAACTGTCAACTAACCTCTAAGTAGGGTCTTTGCACTCTAGTGAGTCCAATACTGCTTTACTTGAACCAAATATTTTCTTTGGCTTGCTTCTGCATTCACCATATAAAAGCCTCCTAGGCCCCTTTGGGAGAGTACCCAGACTGCTGGGGTCTGGAGTGGTCTGATCTATGCATTGCAAATGCTCAAATAATCTCTTAAACGTTTTAATGTTTCTCAGTTTACCTTTTAACAGCTGTTACTATAAATAATTTTCAAAACAAAGTTAGTTACTTTAGTTTCAAAACTGAATTCGTGCCATTGAACTCTTCTAGCAGGCAAAGGTTATAGCTTGCCATCAAAAAACCAAGATGAAAACAATGACCCTATATCATACTCCCCCCATGTTGCAGTGTTAAACGTCGCGGTTCTTGAGCAATAATTCTTAAATTCTTAACCGTGACTTCACACGAAAATTACAACACTTAAAAGAAAAAAAAAAAATCCCTGGGTTCCCACCTGGACAAATTTAATTTAAATGTCTAGAACTAAAGTCTGAGAGGCTATGTTTTAAAAATGCACCTATTGATTCAAATCAAGATTAAGGTTGAGAACAGATAATATGGTTAATGCAAACAATCTGGAGATGGACCAGTGGTTCTCAACACTGGTTGTATTTTAAAATCATCTGGGAAGCTTTATAAAAATCTCATGTCCAAGCTGCACTCCAAACCAATTAAATCAGAATTTCTGGAGATGATTCTAGGCATCAGTAATTTTAAAAGCTCCCTGGAGAATTTCAATGCTTCCTCGGGGTTGTAAACAACTTACTCCAGAGGGCTTGCTACTCTTTTTTGTCTCTTGCTTTATATTTCAGAAAAATATTGTAGACTTTTTTTTTTTTTTGCCATTTCAAGTAGCTCTATCATTTTATGTTTTAAGGACATACATCAGAATAAACAGTAATGATAGGACACTAATGTTTTTAAAGCTTGGTGAACAAATGTTGGAGATGGACAAATCCTTCAAATATTATATTATATTCATCACTCTCCATGTCCTTTGTAAATTAATGTTTGTTTATCTTTTTAGGCAAATAAACAGACAGAAAATACAAGCAGACCAGACTAGGACTGGTAGTAAATAACATCAGAGGAAAAAAATAATCGCAGCATCATAAAAGCATACTACAGGGGTGGGGGTTTGGCAGGAAAGCAGTAAATAGAGAAATAGGTAGCTCACTGTTATTTTGGTAGAGGAGAGTTCTAATCCACACAATCTAAATATTATAGTATAAAAAATGATCTACGAGGCAGTGTCCAAATGAAAAATGGGAGAATTAGGAACTACTTAACATTTCTTTCCAAGGGCCCAAGATCTTCCATTCATAGAAAGCATTATTTGCTAAAGTAAAAAGTTTTTAACATTAGTTAAAGTCGATTTTTTTTTGTGAGAAAAAAATGTGGTCTTGGAGATTTAATACTCTAAATAAGGAGTATGAATTTCCCTCTGTCATTGTGTGAGACTGTGTGAATGTTTCATACTATAGAAAATAATTTTTTTGTATTTATAAAATGTTTTGATATTTTTGAAAGGGAGATCAGGAAAGTTCCATGTATGTATATATAGATGTATATATATATATATATACATTTGAGTTATTTTTTTAAGTATTTTGGTCTTTTAAATGTGCTTCAACATATACAATTAATAACTCTAAGTTGGGGCTGGGGTTATGGCTCAGTGGTAGAGCGCTGGTCTACCATGCGTGAGGCACTGGGTTCGATTCTCAGCATCACATAAAAATAAAATATTCTGTCCATCTACAGCTAAAAAATAAATATTACAAAAACTATAAGTGTAAATTATACATAGTTTGATAATGCAAAATTACCCCATGTGGCCACGAACACAACTTAATCAAGTAAATCAAATCAAATACATAATACCACTTTTTGTTTCACTTATTTAGAAGAGGCTATTACTGAAAAAGGCCAACCAAAAAATTTAAGGCAGCATGACAAAAATCTAGTTGTCTTGGTGAAGAGTACATTATTCATTTTGGAACTCATTTTGAAGTCCAGTTAAAAGTTTTTGGCAAATAGGGAAAAATGATTCACTTATTAATTTTGGTTTATCCACAAGCAAATTCAAGTGCCTACTGGGCTTGTGGGAAGGGTGGAACATGAATGTAAGGGATAGCATAAGAGGGTTAGAGGGGCTTGTGGCAAACAGAAGGGTACAAACCTACTGAAAGGTGTTTAGAAATGAAAAACCTTTGAACATTTTGTTGGACAAATAAAACAGGTTGCCCATTTTGACTCTTGATTTACATTTGAGTGATTGAAAGCTTGTTTAAACAACAACTATAACAAATTTCTTGGTCTACCTTTGTTTAAGTTTTTCACTGTAATTTTTTCTTCTCTTACGCAGAAGTATTCATTGTGGAGTACATTTCTTATGAAAATAAAACCCACCAGGATTGCTGATACAAGTAGCTACAGAGGAGAAAATATAAATAGCAGAATTTGGTAAGTGAGATTCTACTGGGCTACAGTAGAGGAAACAGCACACAATGACTGATTACTTGGGAGGTCTGCCTGATTTGTGAAAACGTAGATTTTCGCTATGTGAGGATGAGTCGTATTTATAGGTTGGGAACACTGAAGTTTGACTTACATCTTATCTTAATTGTTGAGTTTTGTTAAAAGAATAATATAAGAAAGACACAAAGCCTGGTGTGGTGGTACATACCTGTAATCCTAGCACTTTGGGAGGCTAAGACAGGAGAATTCAAAGCCAGCCTCAGCAACCATGAGGCGCTAAGCAACTCAGCAAGACCCTGTCTCTAAATAAAACATAAAATAGGGCTGGGGATGTGGCTCAGTGGTGGAGTACCCCTGAGTTTAATCCCTCATACCAAACAAACAAACAACAACAACAACAAAAAACCCACAAATGCTGAATTCGTTTTGTTTCTCCCATTGTCTGAATTTGGTTGACTTAGTAACCAGAGTATGGATCAAGTATGACCCTTGTGTGAGGGGTGGGTGTGGTGTGGTGGTGCATACCTATAATCCCAGAGGCTCAGGAGGCTGAGGCAGGAGGATTGCAAATTAAGAGACCAGCTACAGCAATTTAGTGAGCCCTTAAGCATCTTAGTGAGACTCTGTCTGAAAATAAAAAATACAAAAAGGCTGGGGTGTGGCTTAGTTCTTAAGTACCCTTGGCTTCAATTCCTGGTACCAAAAGAAAAAAAAAAGATTCTTGTTTAAGGCGCTAAGTTTCTTGAAGTAGGGAAATGGGCAATACCCTTCTAGATTATCATTTGGAAAATTATAGCAAATGTTACTATTATTCCTGTTCTACTTTTCTATAGTCTAAAAATCCTATTTTGGGATGGGGATGGAGGGAGATAGGGAAGCGGTAGCAAGATATTTAGGAAAGTAGGTCTACCTCCAGCTTCAGAGGATAGACATAATTGATCTAAGATGAGCATCACAATACCATTCCCTTTTGTTAGTAATAGAGGTCAGTCCCAGTTAAAGTCAGTAAGATATAAGCAGAAGTCTGCTTCTGACTAGAATGATTTCTATGAAAAGTATTTCTTCCTGGTAAACAGGAAGGGAGTAAAGAATTAGGCTGTCTTCTTTTGCGCCCCCCCCCCATCACTACCACCACCACCACTTCTGCCTTCAGAGTATGTGATGTTAGAGGCATTACTTTAATACATCAAGCTCAAAAATGAAAGTTGGAATGGAAGGATAGAGGACTTGGTACTTCAAACCTTTGTGGATTCACGACCAGTCTTAGGATCTGTCTTTCCGGACTTCTTGCTAAGAATACAACAAATGTCTTTGTGGTTTATACAACTATCTGGGGTGAGTTTCTATAATCTGCAACTGAAAGCATTCTTAGCAGATACAAAATGAATCACTCAAGCTTGTTTAAGTCTGTGATCAGGGAAAAAAGAAACAATGATAAAGAAGTTCAAAATAGAATGGATGGTACATAAGGCAGTATAGTTTTTTTAATATTTTTATTTTTGATGTCTTGTTCCATCCATGTGCCTACAACTCTGACCCTTTTTGTTATATTATTATTGTAGCTTCTGTTGTTGGTACACCAACTATCTCTTGGGAAACTAAAATCTTTGACTCAGTACATGGGTATCATGTATAGGACAGACTCAAATACTTTATCACATTCATCAGCTCTCTGGTAGTTGGTTGAGTAGAATACAAGTTAAAAACAACATTTTAGTATGTATTTTCATATGTCTTGGTAACATTTTATGAAGAAAATTGCTCTTTTCCTGCCCTGATAAGCATCTTGAAATATGTCACTGCAACCATCTCTTACTTTCAAAAGATAAAAGATAATGAAAAATAATAGCAACTATTAATTTTTTTTTAAAAATCCAAAGTCTTGGATTTATACTGTATTACTGATTGTGAGTCAGTGTGATCTACTTCAAATATACATTTTAATTCTTCCTATAGACCCTTTTGGACTAGGTACTACTATTGCATGCATTAAATATTGGAAGAGTACTTGTGTGTCCTGCCTAACGTCTTCCCCATCCTCAGATCAAATAGAGTCCTCAGTAGAGATTTTGTTTTAACTAAAACAATTTTACCAGATTTATTGAGTTAAAGTTTTAAAACAGTGATAAGAATAACAGTAATCCATTTAATCAACAAATTAATGACTTTGAACAAATGTTTGTATCTTTTTAACTACCACCACAATAAAAATATTTGTAATACTGCTATCACTCCAGAACATTCCATTATGCTTTTTGCTTTCAGTTGCTCTCCACACTAGGCCCCACCAATTTACTTTCTGTCTCTGAGCTCTGTTTCTTTTGTTGTGCAATCTTCTCCTTTCCTTATCTTCAGTGTGGATACTTTCTATTGCTGTCTTCAAGTTCATTGATATTTTCTTCTGCAGTTTCTAGTCTGATGTGAGTCCCATTCATTGAAATTTTTATTTCAAATATAGTACTTTTAATCCCTAAAAATTCCATTTGATTCTTCTTTAAATCTTTCTCTATTCACAATATTTTCATTTAATCTTTCTAGCATATTTTAAAAAGTTATTATTAAGTCCTTGTTTGTTAGGTCTATCATTTATCCCTCTGTTTCTAGTGACTATTTTTGCTTTTGATAATGAATGACACTGCCTTGCTTTTTGAAATAGTTGGTATTTTTTTTTAATGCTCAACATTATTTAGCAATGTTGAATTTAGTTTTACTGTATGTTTTTAAGGAAGTTGGATTTTGTTCTGGTAGGCAACCTAGTCTTTTTAACAATGTTAATTCTGTTAAAGAAAATCTAGAGTAAGCTTTTCTCTGGTGTTAGTTTGATTGCACTACAAAAGCATAACCTCCCCAGGTTCTCTACTGAATGTCTTGAATATTCAACAAGCACCCTCTATTCTGGCTTGTCAGTCTCTAATGTCTCTGCCCTGCATGAGCTCTGGGAACTGCTTAGACATTACTGATTCTAAGTAGTCAGTAACCTGGCCTTGTAGATGTGTACTTTATGCAAGGGTATTCTTTTTACAATTCCTGGAGCTCTGTGTCCAGGCAGTTTCCTCCTTGTAAGCATTCTGCTGCCAGCTCAGCCCCCTGAGCTCTAGTCTCTGCTCCTGTATCTCAACACTTCTCTTTCAGATACCCTTCCCTGTAGGACTCTCTGTAATGTGCCTCCAGGAGAAAAGTCAAACAAATAACATGTTTTTCCTCATTGGTTTTTCCTCTCTGGGGAGCATAGCCCTATGCTGCCTCTTTTCCAATGTGTGGAAACTGTTGTCTTGCTTTTGTTTAGTTTGTCTAGTTTACTGTCTGTTCATGGCTAGAAGAGAAGGGTCATTCCAGTTACTCCATTATAACCTCAAAATACTAGTTCCCAATATTTTGAATGTTAATACCTGTACAGGGCAAGGGCTCTCCATATAAAGACAGCTGAGCCTGATTCATTCCTTATTGCCTAGCTTCCTCTGATTCACATGCTGGCATTACCCCTCTGACTTCAGAAGACTTTGATGTTTGAATTCCTAACTGTATCACTTGTTAATCACATTTCTCATGCCATTTAAAATGATGTTCTCCTAATAAAAATCTTAATTGTTAAGAAGTATCAGAAAATGCCATTGTTATGGTTAAATTTTTCAGATAGATTTAATATTGCTCTGGTAAGCACAAGGAAACCTTTTGAATTTGAATGATTTTAAATTAAACTCTCAAAATCATATCAGATAACTACCTTTCTTCTTATAAAGGTTATGTGGAGCATTAACCTTTTCTTTGGTGACTAATGGTCACCATTATAAACACTAGCTATTATGCTCTTTTGAAATTCAATCAAATAAATCAAAATAACTATTGAGAATAGTGCCTGAGGAAGGTTATTTCCAGTATTTTTGTTTGGAATAAATGTTTAGCTTTTGTTACTGCACTGTAGTATATTTTGCATATTATGTGGCTAGGGTAACAAAATGATGAGAGAAAAGGAGTGGTAGAGACTCAGGAAGAATTTAAGATTATTTCTCTGTCACAAAATTATTCAGAAGGTGGTGGGAGGTCCTTTCTTGTTAAGCATCTCTGCTCAACAGGGTTTTACAAAGTCCCAGATTCTTTCCATCTTGGTGCCCAGTTATCGACTGAGGTGTTGCTCTCTTCCGTGACATCGAAACCAGAAACCATCCCATCCAGTTGACTCACCAGAGGAAGGAACGAAAAGAGAATTGAAGAGGGAAATCCATTTCTTTTTCAGGATGTGACCCAGAAATCTCAGGCTTCACTTCTCATTTCCCATTGGTAAGATACTGGCCTATATGCACCCAATATTAAGAGAGATTGGGAATTGTAGCAATCTGCTATTGGTCTGTTAAGACTTTAGAGTAAGAGCTTATGTGTACTATGAAGAAAGGAAAAAACAATACTGGTGGACAATTCACTATCTCTACTGCTTATTATCTTAATCTTTAACGTTTAGCTCTACTGTGTAGACCCACAACCTTGTAACACTATTCATAGTGTTTTCAGGTCCAAAATAGTTTATCACAAAAAGATGTTTTAGAAACAAAGCAATTTTTTCCATCAAATGGTAATAATTTATTCATTTTTTCCCCTGAATGCTTAATAAATGACAACCTTATGCAGTGCTCTACAGAGGAGTCCAAGATGCTTGTCACTCTCTAGATGCTGGACTAAGATTAGAAAGACAAGGTGGCACACATGATCACAGCACATGCCTCTGGATATCAAGTGTGGGGGACAGAGGGGCAAGTGACCACCAGCCAGTGACCAGGAAGGTGCAATGGAAGAGGAAATCTTTGACCTAAGCTTTGGGAATGGGAAGAATTTTGGATAAAATAAATATGAGAGGAAGTCAGTGAGCAAAGCTATGAAAGTGAAAAGAGAATTTCTATTCCAAAAAAGAGGAAAGACCCTTGCTGAGAAACGGTGATCAGGGAAAGCCAGAAAGATGGATCTTGAAAAAGACTTGAAACAGAGCTAAGTGGGTTATTTTGATGTTTTGTTTTGTTCTCTTGCTTTTGGCTTAAGGGCAAGGTACAATGGAAAGATTTGTATCATTCGAGTGTCTTAATCATAATAGTATTTTGGAAAATTGTTTTGTGTTAGAAAAGATAAATGGAGTTGGGGGAATATAACATTTTTGGTTTTGATTTTTGTTTGTTTTTGTTTTGTTTTGTACCAAGAATTGAACCCAGGGTGCAGGAGGGATGAGGCTAACAAAATTGTGCATAAATCAGATATTAAAGGACTCTGCTGGAAAATTATTTGTATTCTTAGCTCCATACACTTTTTTTTTAAAGGACAGTACCAAACATTAAATTTAATGCAAGCAATTGGAATTATTTGACAAAATCGATGACAAGAAGCAAGGAAAGTAGTGGATTTGCTTTGGTGGGTGTACTACTTTTCTAAATCTGCCACAAATTTGATGGCTTCAACAACAGACCTGGATGCTAAAAGTGTATTGGTAGGATTGGTTCCTCTTGAAGGCCGAGAGAAGGAGCCAAGCCTAGGCTCCCTCCTTGGTGTGTGGCTGGTTGGCTGGCTTTTCCCTGTCTTCACACTCCCTCCCCTCTGTGCATAAAGCTCCATTTTTTTATGACACCAGTCATATTAAATGGGGACATACCCTAATGACCTCACTTTGACATAATTATCTCTGTACATACCCTATAAATACTTCTGTAAAGATCTCCAATTAATGTCACATTGTAAGATACTAGAAGTTAGGATTCCAAAATCACTTTTAGGGGAGACATAATTCCCCTGCCACTCCAGTATAACTACAGTCTTCACAAGAGAGTTCTCCCTACGTATGGGTGTGAGTCCAAACTTGTTTTTATGAGGATACCAGCTACATTGGATTGGGGACCACCTTTCTCCAGTATAACTTCATCTTTACTCATTACAACTGCCATGATCCTATTCCAAATAAGGTCACATTCTGAGGTGCTGGCGATTAGGACTACAACATGAATTTGAGAGAACACAATTCAACCAGTAACAGTGTGGATTCACATAATGTTTGTATTACTATCAAAAACCATCCAAACCCGACGTGGTAGCACACGCCTGTAATCCCACGGATGGTTCAGGAGGCTGAGGCAGGAGGATCCAAGTTCAAAGCCAGCCTCAGCAATTTAGCGAGATCCCATGCAACTTCATGAGACCTTGTCTCAAAACAAAATATAAAAAGGGCTGGGTATGTGGCTCAGTGGTTAATCACCCTGGGTTCAATTCCTGGTACAAAACAAAACAAAACCAAAAATCAAAAACCAAAAAAACCCTCTATCCATTTTAGAAAAATGTATCCCTTATTCATAAATTACTGAAGATATATAGAACACAAGGCTTATAACTCCCTTTAAGTGCAACAAGAGTACAAAAAATTAGCAAACTCCATTTTTATTGCTTTTTTCTACTACTATATATACACACTATTATGATAAGCTATCCGAAAATAAAATTTAAAAATAAGTCCTTAACAATGACTGAAACTTCCTTCTTTCTACTTCAAATCTTCCTTTTTCCCTTCCCTTCTCCTGATACTGGGGATTGAAACTAGGGGCACTCTACCACTAAGCTACATCCCCAGCCCTTTTTGAATTTTTATTTTGAGACAGGACATTGCTAAATTGCCTAGGCTGGCTTATAATTTGTGATCCTCCTCCAGTTTCTGGGGTTACAGTCATGTGCCAACACATCTAGATTGACATTTTGTTAAGACACATAAACACTTGCAGCCTCATTTCAGTCAGCAACTCTTGTGTTTTGGTTTGCATCAGTTTATCTCTTATGTATCACAATCTTTGTCCACTTTAATGATCAAATTCAGCTTTTCTCAATCTTTTTATTGGAAAAAATTATAAAATATATTGTTTTGAAAAATTCAAATATGGTAGAAGAATAGAATAAAAAGTCATTTCCTGAGCTCTCTCTACCGTGATCCTAATCTAATAAACTATGAAGTTATTTTGATTCCTCCCAAGTTTTTTCTGTGTGTGAATGATTAACTTCACATATTTTTGTTGCACATTTTATTGTAAGTGGGATTTATTGTACCCACTATTTTATAACTATTAGTTCTCTATTTAAATCTACAACATATTTTCTTATGGGTACATATAGATCTCAGCTTTAAAACCAGCAGTAGACAAAATTTTTTAAAGTGTTTAAGTAGTGTAGCAAGTTCGAGGGATTAGGGGCTAATCAAGGGAAAAGATATGACCACAAGGTGGCACTAGCACACAGGCCCTTTGGGAGAACCTTTGACAGATTTGTGTGTTGAGGGAGAGGATGTGGGGCACTCCCTCCCAACATGATAATTTCCAAAGGCAGATTTGCAGAGGTCACTACCCAGAGGGGAAGAGAGCAAAATCAGGCATTCAGAAGGTGGGCGTAAGTGTCTAAGTGATACCACTGAGCAGCATGGTGGGGAGTCTAGGACAGAAAACTCTGAGGAGCTGCGAGTGTGTTGCATGTGGTATCTATGACTAGCAGATGTTAGGTGCAATTTCTCAGGTTCTGCAAAGCAAGCAGGCTCTAAATGGCTAAGAAACTACTTTTCTGTGCTATATTTAAAATAATTGTATGTGTAAAACTTTGAGTTTGGCACTGGCAGGCTTTTGAGTTAAAAGGTCCCAGCTTGCTGTGAAGTGGACTTAGGACCAATATACAGGGATCATCTTTAACTCATTTAGGTGACAAGTAGCTCCCTATTGATAGACAGTTTATAATTTCTCTCCTATGTGGTGGTAGCAGTCACAAACAGGTCAAAAGAAAACTCACTATTTTACATCATATCTGACCAAAGGTTAATTTTATCAAAATAATCAGAACTTCTAAAAATAAGTAGAATAAAATGATAAAGCAGAACAGGCTTCTCCAAAATCAACCCTGAAAAACTATAGGAACAGGAAGGAATAGGTTTGGAAATAAACTGCAATTCTGAGACACTCCGGGAAAGACAGGAGGAGGTGAGTGATAAGGGAGGAGAGAGGCAGGGGCTGGGACGGGTCTTGGCAGTTGCAGAGTAGAGGGTGTCTTGCAGAGTAGGAGGGTGTCCATGGAAGCTCTAGGGGACTTGAAGAGGCTGCAATTTTAGCTCTTGTCTCTAGGACTAAAAGTGGGGAACATTGCAACCTCCCAGTGTTGTGAGGTCCCACCAAAGCCGCACAAGGGGAGCAACCCCAAGGGGCTGTTGACAGCAGGAGCAGGATGAAGGATGCTCTTGCAGGGTCCTGCCTCCGACTCTTCTGTCAGCAGAGGGTGTGCTGTCCCTGATGCCCTCTCCTAAAAGATGTAAACTTACTGCTTTCCTTAAATTCTCTAAGAAGGACACAGATGGGTGATGCTGAGCATTTTTCCAACACACATGCCAGGACACGCCAGCCAATTTCATTAGTGAAATAAATATGATGCTACAGGTCCAAAGAAAATATATCTCTGAGGATGACAACTACTACTACTACAGAAAGGCTTTAAAAAATTAAATAATACATGCTACATGAAATAGATTTGTTGGAACTGATGGACAATAATTTAAGTACAATATATATGCAGAAGAGTTAAGGATGATATTGATATCATAGCAAAAGGATGTGGAAATACTTTTTTAAAAAAAGTATAAACATTGTATTTAAAAATGGAATAGGTGAAAGGGAAGATGACAATAGGTGAAAATATTGTCAAGATGATTGGAGCGCGGGCCAACCCTCCCGGGCCTCCTGGGCCTCATGGAAGGGGTCCAGCCTCTGGGATGCCGGAGTCCACTTAGTAAGGGGAACTGTCATGAAATACACGGCCTGGTGCTGAGCGCCAGGTCTAGTCACCCACCCGCCACAAGCGGCCGCCCCGCGGGCTCGAGGGAACGCAGTTCACACTACTAGGGCTTGAAAGTCCAACACGGACGAGAAAGACTAGGTCTCAGTTTCCGGGGACATTTTAGAGAAACGCACTCGCCCTTCCTCTTCCGGTCCGGTCCGCCGTGGCTCCGGGGATCCCAAGTGTGTTGTCGCTGTAGTGGAGGTGTTTGCTGTTGCTTCTGATTGTCGCGTCTGGAGTGCGGAAACTCTCCGCGGCCTCCTGGACGTCACCATGGTGGGCCCTCTCCCACTTTCCTGAGCCCTGTCGGTCGATTCCGTGGAAGGATCTGGGGTGGCACACGGGAGGTGGGAGGAAGCTAAGCGATTACTTTGGGTGGTGGAGCGGGCTTGGGCCGAGTGGCGGGGGAGGCAGCCGGGAGGGGCGTTCAGGCCCTGCGTCCGGATCGGTGTTCACAGGCTTTCCTCACCCTCTGCCTGGTGCGCAGCTTCTTCCCCGTCACTTCCCTCCGGGGTAAAACCTGCACCTTTGTATTGTAGCTGCTCTGTGTAACATGAATGGACTCACGCTCCCCTCTTCTTTGCCCTGAGCTCAGTCGCCTCTCCTGTGCATCCGTTCACTGCCCTAATTTAATGACCCCATCCTGTCCCCAGTGCCTTCTGTCCGACTCACTGCGTTGCGGTACGGAAGTTGTTTTGTTTTTATTAAAAATTTTAGTAGATATAAATGATTATTCACAAAACACGACTAAGTGTAAAGATTAACAACATAAGGAACTCTCATTTACTCATGTAGTTTAGTCTTTGAAAGTTTTCATCTTCTTTTCCATGGACCTTTTCCATGAACCTTCTTTTTCAGGAACCCCTTAAAAGTGAGCAGTATGTAAATTTTATATTTATAATTTTATTTTTTCTTTATAGTTACTACTTACGTTTACATTCCAAAACAGTATGTTTTCTGCTTGCTGTGTTCTTGAAATTCACTCATAAATAGGAACATGTTTTATATACAATAAGTAACGAACATACGTTATCCAGTTAGTTTTTAATAAAAGAACAGAAATTTAAAAATTTTTATACTAGTAAAAAGTTATATTTTGGCTTGCATATTCTTTTGTCTTTTCTTTTTTTTTTCTTCTTGCGTTTTTTGTATGACAGTCACTTTTGTCTGTCTTGTCTATTATCCTTTTGCTTTAGATAGTGTATATTTGTGTAAATTCCATCTGTTTGCTTAACACGTTTATTTCCAATCCTTTATAATTTTTCAGAATGAAATAGTAAAGCAATTACATGTCCTTGTGTGGTAGCTAGGAGGTTGATTGGCATTTGACTATTGTTATCTTTGACAGAACTTCAGTTTTACCAATATATAGAAATACATTGCTTTGGCATAGAAGTAAAAAAAAAAATGTGTCATATAAATGTGTTCTCTTTGGCATATTTCTGGCCCTGTTATTTTTCTTGATAACATCATCAGTGCTTCTCCTGTCAGTTCAGCTCAGAAGGACGCGTGAGTTTGACACCTGTGATTTTCAGGAAATTATTTAACACTCTGTTAAATTAGAATGGCAGTCGTTCCTACCTCATAGAAATGTTGTGAAATAAATAGAAAGTACTTAGTCCTAGTCTGGTGCTTAGTAAATGTTAGTATTGTTATCAACTTTAGTAATAAAAGTAAATAGTAACAGTGCATCTTTTGTTCACTTTTGTTACTTTGTTCATTTACATTCCGATTGTGAATCTTTTCTGAAGCAGTGCAAGTTCATATCTTTTTTTAGATCAAAATAATGCAATTGCATGAAGAATCTTTTTCAGTTAAGCCACAGATATACACCTCTTTTACATAAGCTTGTTATTGTAAAATTTAAATGTGCTTTTTGTTTTTTTCCCTAGGTAGATATAAACCACTGATAAGTGTGGCATTCTCCATTGATTTATTATATTTATTCCTGTTACTTCTGACCATTAACCACTAAGGATGGCCTACAAATTCCTTGATAGCAGGAATTGTGCACTGTTGGGCTCACCCCTGTAAATGTGAGCTGTGACAAAAAAATCAGCTTTCTGCTAGTGGAAACTTGCTCCTAAAAGTTAGTGAAACTAAAACTATTCATAAAAATCAACCTTTTATACCAACCATTTTTGGAACATCACATGCACATGGCTTTAAAAAAAAGTGGCTGTGAAAAATGTATTAGTTTTTTATTACTATTGTAAAGAATTAATATAGATTTAGAACTTAAAACTACACAGATTCATTTTCTTATATTTCTGGAGGCCTGAGGTGCAAAACTAAGTCTTACTAAAATCAAGGTGTTGGCAGGATTATTTTCCTTGCTTGTTTAATTTTCTACAAGTTACCTACTGTTTTTAGCTCTTGGATCCTTCCGTTTTCAACACCAGGAGCACAGTATCTACAAGTCTTCCTCTAGTATAGATACATGTCCTCCAACAGTGATCTTCTGCCTCCCTTTTATAAGAGCCCTTAGGATTGTATTGGGCTTGCATGGATAATTCAGGATAAACTCCCCATTTCAAGATCTGCAAAGTTTCTTTTGTATGTGTGGTAATCACATTTTCTAAAGAATTAGGTCATGGATATATTTGGCATGGGGATGAAAGAGCAGAGCACTATTTTGCCTACCATACAAAGTGTGTTTTCCTCCAATTCTGTTGCCTAATGCTCCAGTTGAACTGAGAAACAACCAGTGTTATCAGCTCTTAGCTATCCATTCAGGTATTTTGTATGTATATATCAGTATGTGTGTTCTCTAACCCTTTTTATATAAATTGTGTAATAGACAATCCTATGCTCTTTGCTTTTTTTTTTTTTTTTTTTTGGTCTTATTTGATTTTAGGCAGCAGTTCATGTAAGGAGATTATGATTTGAAGGTGTCCCTCAGAAGTTACTGTGTTGGAACCTAGATTGCTCTATGTGGCCGTGTTGGAAGGAGGGACCTAGGGTGGGAGGTGTTTGGGGCATGGAGCCAGAGTCCTCTTTAATAAATTGATGCCTTTTTCACTCAAATGCCTTAGAAATGGGTTGGCTGTCCTGGGAGTTCAGCCCCTTTTCTTCGGGGGTGTACTCTTTTTTTAAAAAAAATATTTTTTAGTTATAGATAGATGCAATATCTTTATTTAAATATTTTTATGTGGTGCTGAGGATTGAACCTAGTGCATCACATGTGTGAGGCAAGCGCTCTGTCACTGAGCCACAATCAGGGGTGTACTCTTGGTATGTGTTCCCTTTCTCTCCTTTTCACTCCCACAAAGTTAAGTAGCATGAGGCCCTCACCAGAAACAGCTCTCTCATCTTGGATTGCCCATGTTCCAGTACTGTGAACCTAAACAAACATTTTTTCTTTTGTAAGTTTTCCATTCTCAGGTATTCTGTTATAAGAATAGAAATTGAACCAAAACACTTGTTTTTAAAACGGTTACTATTCCATTGTTTGCCTTTACTGAAATTTATTTAACCTGATCCCTGATGGACCATTTAAACTGTTCCCATTCTTTTGCTACTGCAGACACCGTAGTACTGCTGCATTGATTATTCTTTTTTTCCTTTTATACATGTGTAAATATGTCTATAAAATAATTAATAGAAGTAGAATTCTTTGGTCAAAAAATGTGTGCAACTTTTGTCTTGACAGGAGCTATCAAATTGCTCACTAGAGGACTACCAGTTTCTACCCCATTGGTTTATGAGAGTCCCAGTTTAACCATACACTCACATATGCAGAGTTTATCACTTTTTATCTTAGTCTTAACAATTCCAGTTTTTAGATGTTTTAACATACATTTCTTTTAAATTAAACCACACGTCAGTTCAAATATTTAAAAAACATTTTTACTCTTTATGACATGATTGTATTTTTTTTTCTAATTTTTGTTTTAGATCATCAGTCTTTTTCTTATTAATCTTTTAGCTTTTTATGTTAAGGGAATTAGCCAAAGTTTTGTGTGTTGCAAATACTTTTTTATAATTTGTCTTCTGACATTGTGATACGTTTTGTCGTTCAGAATTGTAAATTTTTATGTAGTTGGAGTTGTTATTTTAGTCTTCTGGATTTTATGCAATGTTTAGAAAGTTCTCATTTTGAAATTTAATCTGCAAAATCTTTTTTTCTAGGGCTCCCATTATTTTTTTGTTTATGCTTACATATGCTGTATGAGGAACTTAGATTGTGGAGTGATATACCAAATTTTTAAGAAATTATATGCTTTTTACTTTACATTTTTTGAGTACTTGAAATATTTAATGCTAATCTGAAACCTAAAGACACAGGAGATACTCCCTTCTTCCCTTCCAAAAAAAAGCTCAACTAAGCTTTTGTGATCTAAAGAAAGAATTGTTATCAAATGTATTTGTCTTATTTTGCTACGTAATATATACCTTTAAAATTTTATTTGTTAATAATGTCTATGTGTTCAGACTCTGAATCCTTGGCTTGAGAAGTAGTGATTATTTTCTATGGTAATATACATCTGGAGTTCCAGAAATTGACTAACAACTCGTATATCCTAATGCCCAAGAAATTTGGAATTTATTTATTCAGTATTTATTTCTTGATCTAGTCTTATAGCCTGTATGTGGCTTACAATCCTGATGATTGGTGAATTGCTTTCAGTAAGACAGTGCCTTCTTCCTTGCTGTGTAATTGTTTGTCAGTGAAAAAATGCCTTTTACAGGGACTGGGACACAGTTACTGTTTACCTAAGCGTGTAGGTAGCCTATTATCCTGCTCATTTTCAGTGCCAGGCCAACATGACAGAAAATTGGTTTCCCCTAGGAGCAATTAATTTAAATAGAAATAATCTTGTCAGACTGACTGACTGGAGCTTCACTGCTTTTGTAGGTTAACCTTTTATTGAGGTTTCCTGTCAAAGCATTTTTAATTTTAATGTACTGAAAAATATGAAAATGTTTTAAAATATAAATCTTACACATACTTCTTTGCCTTGTTGTATATTCATCTCATGCCTTGAGGAAACCTCATAAATAAATTACTATAAGGAATCATAAACTACAGTGAGTCAGAATATGAGTTTAGTTTCTTTGTACTTTCTTTGTGCTAACTCTTGGAGGTTCTTTAACTGAAGTCTTCTAAAACATTGAGGATATTGTCATACTCAAAAGAGTATCAAACTCTTCAGAAATGAAAGTTTTTGACTCTTCAAAGGAAATTTTTTGTGGACTTAAATATATCACAAACTTTCCTAACTATATTACTTAAATTGTTAAGTCATAGCAGTTTCATGGAGTTTATCTTTTTTCCTTAAGATTTTGTGACTTTTTTCATTGTTTTAAAATAAACATTTTATTGGTTATGATGTACGAGATGAAGATATTTTTTTCAAACACTATGTGCTTGTTTTCTTTTTTTTTGTTTCCCATTAGTTAGTATCTATTCCTGTGTAATGGAAGTTATCTTAAAATTTAGTCACTTAAAATAATATTTGTAGCTGGGTATGGTGGTGCATACCTGTAGTTCCAGCCACTTGGGAAGCTGAGGCAGGAGGATTGCAAGTTCACACCTAGCCTCAGTGACTTAGTCCCTAAGCAACTTAGCAAGACTCTGTCTGAAATAAAAAATGAAAAGGGTTGGGGATGTGACTCAGTAGTTAAGTGCCCCTGGATCCAATCCCAATATCAAAAAAGAAAAGAAAGAAAAAAGAATTTTTATTATCTCACAATTCTTGTGAGTGGAAAATAATCAGATATGGCCTTCTGGGATCCTCTGCTTTGAGGTTTCTTATGGTCAGTCACTTGGGGCTGTGGGACATAACTGGGAGGATGCACTTTCAAGCTGACTCATGGTTCTCAGCCCCTCCTGCACTGTTGAACAGAGGGCCTCAGTTCTGCACTGGCTGTTCTCTGGAGGCCTCTCTCACTTATGCCATGCAGGCCTGTCCATAGGGCACCTTACTGTGTGACACCTGGTTTTTTATCAGAGCAAGCCAAGTGAGAAGACAGAAGCCAGAGTCCTTTCATAACCTAATCTTGGAATTGACATTTACCAAATGCTTTTCTTAAAAGTGAGTCACTAGGTCCAGCCCACACTCAAAGGGAGGAAATTATATAAGGACATGAATATCAGGAAGTGGATTTCTTTGGAGATCATCTTAGAGGCAGCTTACCGCGTGTTCCAAGTTTTTATTTGATTCATGTTTGGTAGGTAGACTTTTATGCTCAAAAAATTCTTATCACACCTCCCCTTCTGTGCTCTACTCTGCAGGTATGAAAAGAGAATGTATGTGCAAAAGAATACATCTTCTATGGTTTTTTGATGGTTTTATTTACCTACACCTGTAGCCAACTTCCAGTTAATACCCTGTGTTTCAGACTTGCACATATCTTCTCTGGTGAGGTTCATCAAGAAATGAGGAGGGCATTTGGTGCCTATTTGTTAAAAGAATGAATACATGTGTGAATGAGGAATTCATTGTCATTTTAAATAATCCTGCCAAGGGAGTTTTAAAAGAAAGTGATTTTGAGCTGCATCTTACCAAAGGACATAAAAGGGAATAGATTTTGTAGGCAACAAGAAATGCAGTCTCAAGAAGTTATAACCTGCATGGTATGTTCTGGAATGGTGAGAAGTTCATAAGATCTTTTGTGGAGGAGTGTGTTTAATGCTGGAGAAGCAGGTTGAGGACAGATTGTTTTCCATGTTAAAAATTTAGGACAAAACTGAGCTAGTGGAGTTCTTTAAGCAGGGAGAGACTTACTATATTAGTGTTTTAGAAAAAGAAGCTTTGACTTCTTTGAAAAGAGACCGGCAGGGAAACCCTAAGGAGCATCCTGATCATGAGAGATCATGAGAGTTGAACTAAAGCAATTGACAGTAATTTTGAAAGAAGATTCTGAAGATTATTGGCATTTTAGTGTATTAGATGTGTTTGAGACCTTTAGCTGTCTCCTAATACATTTTCTTTTTCTTCTATAGTAGTAGATTTGTTTTTCAAAGGTTAAACGTGATATTAATTTCCTCTGTATAACACTCTGACTAAATTTTGATTATTGGGATGTTAACAAAAGAATTTTCAACTTCGCAGATCATGCCCTTACAGGAAAAGAGTATGAATTCTGAATCTCTTTCTAACTTCTCACTGGCCGTAGAGTAGACCCAGCATTAAGCCATCCTCGACTACATAGGAAGTTACAGCCTAACAGGATGAAAGAAGCCGAGATCCCTAAGGGCTTTGTGAGGCAGAGCTTCCAGCACTTGCATTTAACAGGGAGAGCTAAACTTTGTCTGGGTTAAGATATTATTGTTTGGGGCTGGGATTGCAGCTCAGCGGTAGAGCGCTTGCCTCGCACGTGTGAGGCCCTGGGTTCGATCCTCAGCACCACATACAAAGCAATAAAATAAAGACATTGTGTTCATCTACAATTAAAAAATATTAAAAAAAAAAGATATTATTGTTTGGGGTTTCTGTATTTATAGAGAGCCAAACCTGATTCCTTAATAATATTGGTGGGATAAGATACAGGATTATGTACTAGTAATAATAGACATATAGTTTGGAGGACCGAATTAATTGTGACCTAGTTAACTGGTATGAGGTGTGAGTGAGAAAATAATTTGGGATTTGTTGATTTTGAGTGGGAAAATATTTGGATGTGCCGATTTTGAGATGGCTTCTATTATTTCTTCTGCTCCTAATTTGCAAGACTATGAGGCCAACTTTGATTTTGCTTGATTCACTACCCACTCTCTTCCATGTGTAACTTCTACAAACTCCCACAAATATCCTGTGTTCCTCTGCCCCCTTCGTCATTCTGTAACACAGATTTCCAGGCCTGAGTCTCCTCGCTATCTGTGTTCTCTGTGTCTGTTTTGCAGATGAAATTATTGAAGAGTTTACTGCCCTGTTCATGCCTTTTTTATTGTTTTGTGTGATTAGAATATATCATATCTATTATGATCCCAGAAACAGACTGCCAGAATTATTATGTTTCTGAACCACTGTATTTCTATTATATTATTCTTAAAATTTATTTCTGAAAGAATTAAGTGACAAGAGTCAGGGTATCTGACTATTCATGCCATGCTTTCCTACATTTTAGCCTAAAGTACCAAAGGGAAGAAGTACAGGACGGGAAAAAAAAGTCATCCATCCATATAGTAGAAAAGCAGCTCAGATTACAAAAGAGGCCCACAAACAAGAAAAAAAAGAAAAGTGAGTGTCTTTTCATTATTTGTGTCCATACTGTTCTATGTACAGTAATATACTTTAATATCTAAAGGTTTCTTGAATGAGTTAAGTATGTAGAATATTAATAGGAGGTATATGTTACCTACAGTTTCTGAGAAGAAATGAGCCTTTTTCTTTATTACAGATCTTTTCAGATTTATGAAAAGTAATCACCTTGTTTTGGGGTGTTTTTTTTTTTGAAGTTTAAAAGACATTACAGTAGTGCATTTTGATCTTGGTGGCAGCACTTTGATCTTTTTGAGTGTTCATTACTGTTTTGTGCATAAGTATTCTGCACGTCAAAAAACCCATCTGAATATCCATAATCCAATCAAACTTATTTGTATTTTCAAAATTGATTCTCTAAGCTTCCCTTAGTTATTGAAGAGCTAAAAAAAGTTTCTAATACCTTTTTTCAGTAAGCTAAAAGCATAGCATTCCGTGTTTCTGTGTTAAAATTAATTTTTTTTAGGTGTCAAAGAATCATGTTCAAAATGAATTTCTTTGGGTACTTTTTTGTTTTTTTGCCAGATTTTTAAAATTTGCTTTGTAAACTTTCTAACAAATATTTCTTTCCTTTCAAGGTTGAAGAATGAAAAGGCCTTGCGTCTCAATCTTATTGGTAAATGGGTTTGCTTACTTAAAATTCTGGCTGTAGTGAATGAATGTCCTATACCACCTCCTTTTTTTTTCTTTTTAAACTCCTAGTAAAATACTGTTTTTATCAGTCTTTTTTTTTTTTTTATCACTTGAGTAAAACAAAACAAAATGAAGCAAATCATTAAATATTTAGAATAAGCAATGTTAATAATTCTCCAAAAACTGTTTAGTTTGTGCTTATCTGTCCATCATTTTAGATTTTTTGCTGTTTCTCTTTATTTATTTTTATTGAAGCGTGGTAGTTATATAGAGTGGTTGGGTTCTTCTCAACAAACTCGTACATGCATGGGAATCGATTTCAGTTCGTGATCCCTCTCTTTGCCCTCTCCTTCTTTCCCATCCTCCCTCCCTTTTCCCATTCTCCTTCCACTGTTCTACTAGACTTCTTTTAACTTGTCTATTGATTTATATTTGGTTGATTCTTTTTACTTGAGCATAAAAGTGAAATGCCCTGCTGGTATATTTATGCATGCACATATCATGGTATTTTTAAGAATTCATTTTGCATTGTCTCCTTACCCATCCCTTCACTCTGCCTCTCAATCTTTTTCTTACGTTACTAATCTTTCCTTTATGCTATCCTGTCCTTCCTTTGCCCTTTCCTTTATTTTACTGTAACTTTCACATATGAGAGAAAACATTGGACTTTTGAGTTTCTAAGTTTGGCTTATTTCACTTAGTATGTGATTTTCTTCATTTTTATCCATTTCACAGCAAGTGTCATAATTTCATTCTTTTTATGGCTGAATAGAACTCCATTTTATATATTTGTATGTATATTAAATATATATTATATATGTTATACATATGTATCTATGTATATCATAGTTTCTTAATCTATTCGTTGATTGATGGGCATCTGGGTTGATTCTGTTATTTAGTTATTATGAATTATGCTGCTATAAACATTGATGTGGCTGTGTCACTGCAGTATGCTAATTTTAGATCTTTTGGGAAAATATCAAGGAGTGGGATAGCTGGGTCATAAGGTTGTTCCATACCTAGGTTTTTTGAGGAATCTCCATACTGCTTTTTGCTTTTTAAATACTTAGAAAAAGTCTACTGCCTGCCTATCTTTCTGTCTTTCTGCCTGCTTGCCTGCCTTTCTGGTTTAATTTGTTTTGAGCCCACTCAGAGCTTTATATTTAGTATTAAAATAAATTTTGATTCTCTTTGAAACACATTGATATTGAGAATATAATAAACCTCTTTTGCTTAAATGATGACTTTTCATGCTAAAAACTGTATTGGTATTTTTTATTTATAGGTGAAAAACTGCAGTGGTTTCAAAATCATCTGGATCCCAAAAAATTGGGGTATTCAAAGAAAGATGCTTGTGAATTAATTGAAAGGTAAACACTGAGCACATTATGAGCAAAGGGACAGAGTAGGAAATTCTTTAACTTGGTTTTTAGAGTCCGAGCTCTGACCTGGGATTGTAGATAAGCAGATAGATTTGGTTATCAGGAAAGACTATAGATTTGTATACTAGCTTGGCCCCTTTAGTAGGTTTGTAGTCTTTCTGGGCCTCAGAGTTATAATCAGCCTGGTTTCTTAAGATCAAGAGAGGTTTCCTGAAGGTGTCATCTACCTTGACACTCATAGATGGGGATTAGTAGAGCATCATAAGGTAGTCAAAGGGCTTCTAGCTCAAGAGAGTAATATCTAAAAGGCCCAGAGGTGACAGCAAAGATGACACATGTAGTGACCTGCCAGGCGTTTGATATTAAATGAAGTAACAAGTTCAAAGAGGGAAGTGTAGTAGGTGTAATAAGTAACAACTGTCTTAGGAAAGACCTCACGTGTCTATCTTAGAGTTTGGGCCTTATCTAAGGGCATTAGGAGGCATGGATAGCTTTTACGGAAAGCACCTGAGTGATCATATCTAAACCTTAAGAAGGTCACAGTTGTGAGAATAAGGGAATAAGGAGAAGGACACATGGCTTTGGTCAGGATGTAGACAGTCCAGGTAAAAGATGATGGTGGAGTCTGCCTGGTACGATGAAGAGAAATGAAAGATTCCAGAGATGTGAAGAATGTAGAAGTCTTAGTCTTTAGTAAAAACTTACATGTAGAGTAAAAGGGAAAGAGGAGTCAAGCAAGATGCCTGCATACTTTGCTTGGACAGCTGAATGAATGCTCATAACTGTTCCCTGAGGTAGGGAGCCCAAGAAATGCAGTAGCTGGTGGGGGATGGGCAGGGGCAGGGTGATGACAAATTTGATGTGTTAAAGGTGAAGCCACTAGGGGACATCTAAATAGACCTGGACAATAGGTAGTTGAATATGAGAGTCCTCAGTTCAACAGATAGCAGGCTATAATTTGGTTGCTGGAGTGAAGGATTTGGTCATGTTACCCAGGGAAGAGTTTAAAAGGACTGAGGACAAGAGGAACTCAGGAATATGCAAACATAAAGGACATCTGAAGGCTAGAGATAAAGTTTTGAATGAACTAATATGAACACAAATGTATAGACTTTTTAAAAATTCAAATTATTTAAATATTTTTGTAGGTATTTAAGTAGATTTAACAGTGAGCTGGAGCAGATCGAGTTACATAACAGCATCAAGGACAGGCAGGGAAGGCGGCACTTTTCCCGGGAAACGGTTATCAAGCAAACGATGGAGCGTGAGCGGCAGCAGTATGAAGGATATGGCCTTGGTGTGTGCTCTGTGTTTTTTCTTTCTAAAATAATAATGGTATTGGATTTGTAGTTTATTTCAAAGGTTTAATTTTATTTTTTCTATTGATTTACTTTGACTCTTTCCCTTTGATTTCCCTTTCTGTGTGGATAGAATAATCTTTGGATTCATTTTTCTCCTATATTCCCCAAACTATCAATTGTGTGACAGTGACATACTGTCTTTCTAGTTTGCTAGTAATGTTTGCCTTTCCTTTTCAGTGCGTACCTAATTTGTTTTGTTATAGGGTTATTACTAGACCGTCTCCAACAGTACCTAATTGGAATAGGTATTCTATCCTTTTCATTTTCTAATTCTTGCTCTATCTAGCTCCACATTTAATCATCCTTGAAAAGCTTCGGAAATCAAAATTTGTTTCTTTGCATTGTATCATATCTAGTTAATTCCTAAAGATAACTATGTTATTATTGGTAACACTGTCTGCAGAAAGTCACTAAGTAGGACAAGGTGCTGAGACTTACAAAGCCACAAATTGATGGTTTTATCCAAAGGCTGCATGACATGCAAATAGTGTTTGATTAGCTTATTAATTGTCAATATTAACAGGGGGGAGGGACAGCTGGTGATTTCAACTGGATAGATACAGAATTCTGGCTTCTTTTAAAAAACCAGATACATAATCTGTCAGCATCATCTCTGGGAATTGAGTAGCAGCTATCTCTCCTGTACCTGGGCATGTATTCTAAAGTTTGCTATGGTCCTGACCCTTACTTTTGTTCATATATCTTGCCTGGTCCCAGTAAGCATTTGTGTTATGAGGCTTTGCTCGGAAGTTATGTTAAGTGAAATATTTAATAGCAAAATTCAGTTTTTAAGTTTTAATGAAAACATAGAACCCTAAGCAAATTGTTCTGTGAGTAATAGTAGAAGCTCTGCATTGGATAGCAGTCCCTTTTCCTTCCTGAGAATTGAGTATTATAACTGAAAAAGCAACAGAGAATAGCTGTAAAACTAGATAGATCCAGACTTAAGTTCTTATAGCCTACTGTATAACAGAGGTCAAGTTATTTAACAAGTTGTTAAGCCTCAAGTTAAAAATAAAACAAATAGTATACCAACTTCCCAGGTTGTTCCAAAGGTAAGTAAGATTTATTTAAAGCAATTGTCTGCATAGTACTTAGTGAAAGAGAGGGTGGCAGAGTGGCAGAGAGCTTCAGCTAGTCCTGTGTCTTTTTTTTTAACCTAATTAATTACTTTCTAAGACTATAGAATCTGTATATACTTATAGACTTCATTTCCTTGTTTTTAATTTTCTTTTTATAAAATTTTACTTATCTCTTTGTTTATTTATTTATACTGGGATTAAACCCAGTAGTGGTCTACAACTGAGCTATATCCAGAGCCCTTTTTTATTTATTTTTATTTTGAGATAGGGCCTCGCTAAGTTGCTGAGGCTGTCCTTGAACTTGCCATTCTCCTGCCTCAGCTTCCCAAGTTTCTGGGATTACAGGTGTGTACCACCATGACTGACTTTTTTTAGAACCTGTTTTAACTTGACTTTTTCCCCACCACTCAACCAAAAGTACCAGCAACTAATGACCTTCAGGTTGCTAAGACAAATAATTGCCATACTGGGCTTATCTCAGCGTTTGATGCAAAAGAAAACTTACTTTCTTGGCAAACTTTTTATCCGGGGTAGAAGATCCTGACCTCTCCTAGTTTTTTTCCTAGGTCACTGGTAATGACTTTGCTAAGCTGAATCTCTTGATCCTAACCAACTAAAAGTTGACTCATATCCACCTTACTTCTCTTTTCTATATACCCATTTTTGAGTTAATCTCATTTAGATCCATGGGTTTAAATCCCATCTAAATGGTGATAGCTTTGACATCCATATGGTCAGCCCCATCTTGTCCCTAGATCTCCAGACTTGCGTTATCAAACTTGGAAATCTCAAACTCTCTACTTGAAGGTCTTATAGGCATCTCAAAATTGACATGTTAAAAAGCAAAGGCCTGCTTTTACCAGAACTTGTGCCTCCTACAAGTTCTACATTTTAATCAGTGGTATCACCATTTGCCCAGTTGCTCAGATCTGAAACTTTAGAGTCCATTTTCACAGTTCACATCCAAACCATTAGCAGAATATATTTTTAATCTTAGGGCTTTTACCTGTACTACCACCACCTTCCTAGTTCAAACCACCTCTATCTCCACTGTATAATTATTACAGCCTCCCTTTTGGTCTCTGCTCCCATTCTTTTCCCTTATAGACTGACTGTTCAACATATAGCAGTTAATTAGCAGGAATTAGCAGAGCCCATCCAAGTAAAACATGCTGGTGATAGAGCCAGTGCTAGAGCTCAGATCCAGTGCTCTTCTGACTATACCCTGTGCTTCTTCCAGAATCAGGGAGCATAGCTGGTTCAAGAAGGTGTGTGAGTTCTGACTAGTTTGCAAGTGTGTATAAACATGTGGACAGATTGTTACCAGAAATCTATTTAATAAGTTTTGACAAGACTAAATATGAACACCTTTTCTCCTTTTGCTCCCTGGTAATACAACTGTTTCTGACTCATTTTATTAGGATCCCCTTTAAAAAAAAAAAAAAATGTGCTTAATTTATACCTTCTAACACCTAGCATCTCATTGCCTTTACTTCCTGAAAACATAAAAGGCAACATAGAGTTGTATCAGACATTTTTGTTTTTGTCTATTAATTGATATTGCATTTATTTAATGTTTTATTACATTGGCTAGATGAGTTTTAGCAATAAGAGTGAAAGCATATTAGTTTATGATAACTTTTTAATCATGGTAAGGAACTGCTACATATCTAATTTCTATTAAAAATGGATTTAAATTTTATTGACCATTTTTGAGCATCTGTTTGATTATAGCTTTTAAAACTTTTTTTACATTTTAAATAATGTGATTTTTTAATATTAAATAATCTTTCCTTTCCTTAGAGAAACTCTACCATGTCATGGTTAAATATGTACTTGAAAAAACTACACTTTTCACCAAGAAAAAGTATAAAACACATTGGCATGTTGTTTGTAATAGTTTGATTTCACAAATTCTGTTAGGATGTATTATTTAATAGTATTCTTCTTAAATCACCTTAAACTAAACTCTTTATACTTGCCAGAATTTTTAAGTTAATTATAACAATGCTTTAAAATTGTGTTTTCCTTTGGATATTCCTGGTATTGATTATTATTTGTTGCATTTGACATAATAAATGAAAAAAAACTAAAAAATGATGTAACTAAGAAAGAAACTGTTTAATGGCTATTAATTGTTTTCTTTACCAGAGATCCCAGACATTTTAAATGCAAGCAATCTGAAAACTTTTAGGTGAGTGTCTTTTTTATTGTTCCTTGGGAGCTATATGTAAAATACATAAGGCATAAATTTCCTTTTCAAATCTAGATATTAGCACTAAAAGGAAATCAGGTTTCTTTCAACTTTTTCTCTTTCATTAATATTTTCCACATTTGTGTTTATTTGAAACACTTGGTACATGTTAAAGTGAAAATAACATACTTTTTCATAATAGTTTACAATACTTTAATACTTAATGGCTCAAAGTCAGATTCTGGAACTATTCTAGCATCATTTTTGGAGAGAAGGTATTTAATGAAAAGTGATGCCAGGGAGAGAATTAAGTCAGTAGGAACCCCTTGGTTCAGAGGTGTCTCTAAGTATACCCCTAGTAACCAGAGAGACTGCTGAGTAGTAGTTTGTTTTTAATTCTCAGATTCTCTGTCTTTTGAAAATGCTATTTATTAATCATTTTGATCTTGATTAGCTTATGTTGATGGGCCTGAATTTTTTTAATTGAAATGGATAAATTTAAATTCAGGCAAAATCAAATGTAAAATATGCTCCTTATTTCTGAGACAATATTTCTTCTGCTTTTTCCAAAGAAAATCAGAAATGAGAAGAGAGATGAACATAGTCTGTTAGCATTGCTGGTTAGAGTTCAGTTCTTGAAACAGTCTTCATATTACTCCTAAAGTACTTGAATATAGAATTGTCATAGAAAATACTGAGGTTGAAAATTGGACATTTTCTCTTAATAACAGTTATTTGATTACTGATTGTTAACTGTGAAATATCATATGAAAAGAAAAACCTTTCTGGTTTGTATATTTTAGAGAGTTGCCAGGGATGACATAGTTTCTGCTTTTGAGATCTTAAGCTATGTAACTTGAGGTGGGGTGGGGGGAGAGTTAGTTTAAGGTGAGTAAAGGAAGGGAATAGAACCTTCTTGTAACTTCTGTCTTATATTTTGCTGCTTGCTTTTGATGTTTTAAATATGTGAGATTGTCTGTGCAGGCATTGCTACTGTAGATGAATGAGAAAATGCAAAACGTGTGGAAAAAGCAAGCCTCAGTCAGATGTTGTTTTTTTCCTTGTTCATTTATATCCATTCTTCCTAGTACACTTGAAATCTGTTGTAAATTTATGCACTTTCTTCAGCTACTTTCAGAGTTTTGAAATTGACTGCCTCCCATTGACCTCAACTCGTGCTAACACTCTATACTCTCTTTTGTCTAGGGAATGGGATTTTGATCTAAAGAAATTACCAAACATTAAAATGAGAAAACTCTGTGCTAATGATGCAATTCCTAAGAAGGGCAAGAGGAAAACTATTGTAACTATAGACAAAAATTTAGAGGAATTGGAACTAAAAGGCGAATCAAATGACTCAGATGAAGAAATGACTCCAGTAGCCTGATTATCTTGAGTTGAA
>PVHX01006420.1:0-100962 GCA_004024805.1 Geosciurus inauris
GCAAGGTGCAGAGAGCTGCCAAAAAACTGGTTTGAAGATGGCGCCCCGCCACTTCCAGTCTCAGTTTCGAACAGCCGGAGCCCTGGGCCGAGGCCCGGGTTGCAACTGTGTTTCTCCGACCGGTGCCGAAGCCACGCCGCCTGGCTACTGCTGCCTCCCGGTGGCCCTGTGCTCACAAACGCGAGCGAGACTCTTGTGTGGGGCGGCAAGGCGCAGGGAGCTGCCAAAAAACTGGTTGGAAGATGGCACCCCGCTACTTCCAGTCTCAGTCTCGGATAGCCGGAGCCCTGGGCCGAGGCCCAGGCTGCAACCACGCCTCTCCGGCCGGCGCTGAAACCACACCTCCTGGCTACCGCTGCCTCCCGGTGATCCTGTACTCACACAAATTCCTGCGTGGGATGTTGAGCTGCAGAATGATGCCAGGGTGCTGGCTGGAAAACGGCGCCTCCACCACTTCCAGCCTTGGTCCCTGAGAGCCTAGCGTAGCATGGACTGTCTAGGCCGCCATCTTGGAACCCCTCGAGAAATGATGTTATGACAGTAAATACATAACAAAGTTCACGTTTATAGCTTTACACAACGCACAATACAACAATGCCTGCCTAACCCAAAGTAAGTATTCTTTATATATTTGCTGAGTGTCTATATTTGTTTAAATGGTTGTTTTGTTAAATGAATGCATATCAACCTTTCTTACACTTACTTAAGCACATTTAGGTGTACTGCATAGTCTATTATTGAGCTTTTACTTTTCACAAATGGATTGGTCAAAGATTCCAAAGGAACATGTATAGTCCAACAATAAGATAACATAATGAAAATTGGAAACATTTTAGCTGTTCTTGTAAAAGCAAATTATATTTCACTCCTATTCAAAAATGGAGACCTACAATCTTATGTTGAAAGTGAAAAACATCACTAAGCAGTGTTATCAATTGTACTAGGAAAAATTCCTTTATAATGTGAATCATGTGATGCTCCAAGACTGTGTGAGAATTTTTCCTTATACCTTTAGATTTTTTTTAATAACATTGCAATTATTGTACAAAGCTGGTTTTAGACTTCCTGAATTCCTGCGTCTGCCTCTCAACTGTACCACACTGATAAAATACTAAAATACTTCAGTTATCTATTTCATGAAAGATTATTGCACCAAATTGTTTCATTGCTTATTGCTTGGTTGTTTTCCTGTTAGTCTCGCCTCTTCTTTGGATGGTTTCTTTCTTTCTCTCTTTTTTTTCCTTTTTCAGCAGACAAAACTTATTTTCTCCTTTACATGACTTTTTAAAATTATTCTACTTAGGTATACATGATAGTAGAATGCATTTTGATGCATTGTGCACAGATGGAGCACAACTTTTCATTTCTCTGGTTGTACATGATGTAGAGTCACACCATATATGCAGTCATACATGAACATAGGGCAATAATGTCCACCTCATTCCACCATCTTTCCTGCCCCATGTCCCCTCCTCCCACCCTCCCTTTGACCAAAGTTCCTCCATTCTTCCTATGTTCCCTCCCCCATTGTGGATCAGCATCCACTTAACATAGAGAACATTTAGCCCCTGGTTTTTGGGATTGGCTTACTTCACTTAGCATGATATTCTCCAACTTCATCCATTTGCCTGCAAATGCCATAATTTTGTTCTCTTTTAATGCCAAGTAATATTCCATTGTGTATATATACCACAGTTTCTCTACCCTTTCATCTATTGGAGGGCATCTAGGTTGGTTCCACAGTTTAGCTATTGTAAATTGAGCTGCTAAACATAGAAGTGACTGTGTCACTGTAGTATGCTATTGTTAAGTCCTTTGAGTATAGACCAAGGAGTGGGATAGCTGGGTCAAATGGTTGTTCCATTCCAAGTTTTCTAAGGAATCTCCATACTGCTTTCCAGATTGGTTGCACCAATTTGCAGTCCCATCAGCAATGTAAGAGTGTGCCTTTTCCTCCACATCCATGCCAACCACTTATTGGTGTTTGTATTCTTGATAATTGCCATTCTGACTAACATGAGATGAAATCTTAGAGTAGCTTTGATTTGCATTTCTCTAATTGCTAGCTATGTTGAACATTTTTTCATATGTCTGTTGACTGTTTATCTTCTTTTGAGAAGTGTTTGTTCAGCTCTTTAGCCCATTTATTTATTTATTTATTTATTTATTTATTTATTTATTTATTTATTTTTTGGTGTTAAGTTTTTTTGAGTTCTTTATATATCCTGGAGATTAGTGCTCTTTCTGATGTGTGTGTGACAAAAATTTGCTCCCAGAATGTAGGCTTTCTGTTCACTTCATTGTTTCTTTTGCTGAGAAGCTTTTTAGTTTGCATCCATCCCATTTATTGATTCTTGATTTTGTTTCTTGAGCTATAGGAGTCTTGTTAAGGAAGTAAGGTCCTAAGCCAACATGATGAAGAGTTGAGCCTACATTTTCTTCTATTAGGCGCAGGATCTCTGGTCTAATTCCTAGGTCCTTGATCCACTTTAAGTTGAATTTTGTGTATGGTGAGAGATAGAGGTTTAGTTTCATTTTGCTGCATATGGATTTCCAGTTTTCCCAGCACCATTTGTTGAAGAGGCTATCTTTTCTCCAATGTACATGTTTGGCACCTTTGTCTAGTATAAGATAACTGAATTATGTGGATTTGTAAATGACTGACATTTTTACCAGATTATCTTATAACCAAGTTAATGCTCATCTGGGCTTTTAGAAAAGTGTTGTTCATCCACTAGCTGCAATTATATTTTCTTTTCTCAGTGATTAAAATTTCGAGAGCCATATGCTCATCCTTGTCTAAGTTGTATTCCTTTGGGTTTTGGCCTTAGTCATTCCTGTTGTTGGCAAACAAAAGGAAGTGCTATCAATATGTAGGGCTCCCCTCTAGTGAAACTTATAAACCCAAAGGAGACCCCTACTTGTACAGGTGGATTTAATTTTAAATTACCTTTTCAAAGCAGGTAATTCTCTAGGCTCCCTCTCAGATTGATCTGCCAAGCCAAGCACTTTGTTAACATTACCATGCTTCTTGAATTTGAGAACTACAGATGGTGAAGGCATTTAAACTTGGTAGGGAAATCAGCTTTCCATACGTATTCCTAACCCATATAATCTATGAATGTCTTCCTCACTTGTGTCTTGATAGTAGGTACATGAGACTTAAATGATTCTTGATAGTAAATCTACTACTAGTTATACTTGCCCAAGCTGGCTTGTTCAGCAGGTTCTGGACACTAAGAAAGAAAACCTATTTCTTTCTAAGTAGGTCACAGATCTGAATAATATTAATGAGTCAAGCATAAGGTACTTTCCTATTAATAATTTATCTTATCATTGCAATTCCTTCAGTCTTTTTCCATCTCTCTTCTAGTGTCCATTTTACTACTGTATTTACAGCACTCACAAGAAAAATCATGCACATTTCCTTTCATTTATAAAGTCATGATTTCCTGATTTCTTGGTCTCTTGTTCAAAGCAGAGATGTACTATCGACCTTGCAATCTTTAAATATTAGCCCTCATGCAAAAATGAAAAAGGACTTTCTCCTCTTTAAGTTTGGAATTCTGATTTCTTTCCTTTGAATTTTTATTATCTCATTTTATTGGTCAAATAAGCCTTTTGACCTCTCCCTTATTCTCATAGTTTTTATATTTTCTAAATAAGCACAAAATTTGTTTTCAAGAATTTTAAAGGATATATAAATAAATGTAGTCTGCTTACTTAAAATTATTTATATTTTCTCATAAAATCATCCTATAATAATCATTTTTATTTTCTTGGGGTTTGAATTCATTCACTCTGGGACATAAGTACTTGAAATCTTGGACATATGTAGAACATCACCATTTATTTAAGAAAGTCAGTATATCTTTTCAGGTGATAAAAATATCTATTTACAACAGAATTACATCCTTATTAAATGTAGAAAATTCCTTTTTAAGCAGAAATAAATTTGTCACCAAGTTGATGCTATCACCTGCATATCACTAACCCAGAGTGGACTATATTTGAGAGGAAAGGAAACAAAGAGGTCAACATTTGTGTTGCACAAATGTTCAAAGAACTATAAACATTAACAAAATATTGTACCCCAAATAAGCAATCCCACAAACTCCCAGAAAAAATAAATATCTAGGCAATTTAGCATGCTAAATGTTTTTTAATTAAATAAAACAAAAAGGAACATTTTAGATTTCAATAGTAAAACATATCTATTTTAGAAACCCTAATTTATAAACATAATTATATATAATTGAATCCTGTGAGTTAGGCATCATCATTTCCTATTTTATTTACATGCAAACTCAAGTACAAAAGGAAAAAGCCATGGGTGCAAAGTCAAAAAGTCATGGGTGGTAAAATCCCTCGGGTGAATAGTTTCACATTGAACATCACACTGCTTCAGAAAACAAGCCAAATTTTGTCAGTTTGTATTTCTCTTTTAGCTTGGTTTCAGTACCAATGCTAAACATGAAGTGAATTACACTGTCAATCGTGCCTTATATTCTGATCAAGCAATCATCTTCAATATTCATATGAGCTCTTTCTTCATTAACTATCTTGGTATTTCTCCATCTTTAAGCTCATTCAGCCATCTTTGGCATTTCATAAACACATCTAGTACACAAAAAATAATAGATGCTCAGAATATGATCTAATTTCACTTCACTTTGGCTTATGAAAAAGAATCACTATGTGCAAATTTTACAAACATTTCATGTACAATTGATTATGACACATGCAAACAAATATTGGTGGATGAGATTTCACACCTTTTTTCAGACTTTGTCCCTTTTCAGTTTATTTCCTTTAATATTAAGCTGTTTTTAGGGTTATATAGACATGAGTTTAAATTATTTCCCATCACTTAATAACTCTGAAATCTTCTGCAACTTGTCTGACTTTTTTCCTGACTTAGTGACCTTACCCTTGAAACAGGTATGTTTTTCTACCTCTCAGCTTTGTTTAGTACTAAACTCAATCCATAGCTTATAGTTTTAGTTCAGCAACTATATCAGGTAGAGTTTAAGCATTCCCAAATGTGCCCATCTACGCCCATTTTTCACTTTATATGGCATGGTGAAATGCAAAGAAAAAGTTAAAATCAACTGTCCAGGCCAAAAGTTATTTCATCCACTTGTAATAGAATGAACTGCTTAAACAAATTAGATAAATTGCTTAGCCTGTCACATCATGACACACAGAAATTAGTAGATGTTTCTATGCCACCAAGGCAAACGTAAGCCTGTTTGTAGACAGCCATCCCAAGTCTCACACTGCAGCCCCATCTGCTACTGCTGAAAATCAGCATCCCCACACATACCTACATGCCTGTGCTGTATCATGAAGGTAGGGAAGAGCTATTCTAAGCCAATTTCCAATATTAAAATGGCAACAGTGATACCAAACTCACAGGGTTCTAGAGAAAATACAAAGATGTCTGAAAAACAACTGGCATGCTGATCTGCATATAATGGCATTCTCTCCATTATTCTGCTCTCTTCTCCCCTGCCTTGCCCTTTGTGGTTCAAAACTTAACAATCATGGTTTTTCATATCTCTTCTTCCTTTACATGCTGTACCTTCCATGAGTAATACCACACCTGTTATCTATATCTGGGTAACAAATTGCCACAAACTCAGAGACTCAAAAAACAAAGATTACTCATTTCATAGTTTCTGTGGGTTAGGAGTCCTGGAACAATTTTACAGGATCCTCCACTTAGGGTCTCACAAGGCTATAACCAAGGTATGAATGAGCCAGTGGAAGTTCTTATCCAGAAAGTGTACTGGTAATAATTTGCTTCCATTTAATTCATATTGCTGGTCCAGGAATTATTAGCTAGAAAATAAGCAGTGCAGTTAAGAAGTCCTGCTCATGTGAAGAGATCAGCTTCACTCTGTAACTTTCCTCTCTGACTTTCTTCTTCTATCAAGATGGAGGATGGCAAATTAGATAAATGACCTTCCCCAATGTTGTTTCTTCATAAAGTGTGAAAAATAGCACGCATCACAGGATTCACCTGGTAGAATCAGCCAAGAGAAACAGTCCTCTGTGCTCAAGGCTCAGTCCCTCCTCTCTTCCTATGTCACTTGGATATACATGGACCTTAGGATCCACGGGTCACATTGCCAAATAGAGTAACCATACCAGCAGAGATAAAGTGAGCATCAGCAAGGATACTTAAACATATATGGATTCCAAAAACTGTGAAGGAAAGACAAACTCAAGAAATCTCTTGAAAAGTGGAATGAATCAGTCGATAATTTGGGTTTTATTATTAGTTCTAATCAGTTAAACATGACAGCAGAAAGCTCTTCATTGTTCACAAATGGAGTACAACTTTTCATTTATCTGGTTGTACATGAAGAAGAGTCACATCATTTGTGCAGTCATACATGTACCTAGGGTAATAGTGTCCATTTCATTCCACCATTTTCCTACCCCCCAACTTTGCCCTAGCCAAAGTTCCTCCACTCATCCCATGCCTCCACCCCATTATGGATTAGAATTCACTTCTCAGAGAAAACATTTGGCCCATGGTTTTTTCGAGATTGGCTTACTTCGCTTAGCAAGATATTCTCCAACTCCATCCATTTACTTGCAAATGCCATAATGTTATTCTCTTTTAATGCCAAGTAATATTCCATTGTGTATATATACCACAGTTTCTTTATCCATTCATCTATGAAATGGCATCTAGTTTGGTTCCACAGTTTATCTATTGTGAATTGTGCTGCTATAAACATTGAAGCAACTGTGTCACTGCAGTATGCTGTTTTTAAGTCCTTTGGGTATAGACCAAGGAGTGAGATAGCTGAGTCAAATGGTTGTTCCATTCTAAGTTTTCTAAGGAATCTCCATACTGCTTTCCAGATTGGTTGCACCAATTTGCAGTCCCACCAGCAATGTATGAGTGTGCCTTTCCTCCACATCCACACCAATCATTTATTGGTGTTTGTATTCTTGATAATTGCAATTCTGACTAACATGAGATGAAATTTTAGAGTAGTTTTGATTTGCATTTCTCTAATTGCTAGCTATGTTGAACATTTTTTCATATGTCTGTTGATTGATTGTTTATCTTCTTCTGAGAATTGTCTGTTCAGTTCCTTAGCCCATTTATTTATTGAGTTGTTTGTTTTTTGGTGTTTAGGTGTTTAAGTTCTTTATATGTCATGGAGATTAGTGCTCTATCTGATGTGTATGTGGTAAAAATTTGCTCCCAAAAGTTTTCTGTTGGAATTTTTTGTATCCTTTAAGTATAGAATCATAGAGAGCCAACATGTAGGCTCTGTCTTCACCTCATTGATTGTTTCTTTTGCTGAGAGGAAACTTTTAGATTGAATCCATTCCATTTATTGATTCTTGATTTTAATTCTTGCACTTTAGGAGTCTTGTTAAGAAAGTTGGAACCTAATTCGACATGATAAAAGTTTGGGCATACTGTTTCTTTTCTTATGCGTAGGGTCTCTGATCTAATTCCTAGGTCCTTGATCCACTTTGAGTTAAGTTTTGTGCATGGCAAGAGACAGCAATTTAATTTCATTTTACTGCATATGGATTTCCAGTTTTCCCAGCATCATATGTTGAAGAGGCTATCTTCTCTCCAATGTTTTTGATGCCTTTGTCTAGTATGAGATAACTGTATTTATGTGGGTTTGTCTCTGTGTCTTATATTCTGTACCATTGGTCTACATGTCTACTTTGGTGCCAGTACTATATTTTGGTACTATAGCTTTGTAGTATAGTTTAAGGTCTAGTATTGTGATGCCTCCTACTTCACTCTTCTTGCTAAGGATTGCTTTGGCTATTCTGGGTCTTTTATTCTTCCAAATGAATTTCATGATTGTCTTTTCTATTTCTATAAGGAATGAGATCATTGGGATTTTAATTGGAATCTCATTGAATCTATATAGCACTTTGGGTAGTACGGCCATTTTGACAAATTAAGTCTGCCTATCCAAGAGTATGGGAGATCTTTCCATCTTCTAAAGTCTTCTTCAATTTCTTTCTTTAGTGTTCTGTAGTTTTCATTGTAGAGGTCTTTCACCTCTTTTGTTAAATTGATTCCCAAGGGTTTTTTGGTTTTTTGTTTGTTTGTTTGTTTTTTATTGAGGCTATTGTGAATGGGGTAGTTTTCCTAATTTCTCTTTCAGAGAATTCATCACTGAAGTATAAAAATGCATTTAATTTATGAGTATTGATTTTGTATTCTGCTACTTTACTAAATTCATTTATTAATACTAGAAGTTTTCTGGTGGAATTTTTGGATCCTCTAAGCACAGAATGATGTCATTGGCAAACAGTGATAGTTTGAGTTCTTTTCCTATTCATATCCCTTTGATTTATTTTGTATGTCTAATTGCTCTGGCTAGTGTTTCAAGGACTATGTTGATAGAAGTGATGAAAGAGGGAATCCCTGTCTTGTTCCAGTTTTTAGAGAAAATGCTTCCAATTTTTCTCCATTTAGGATGATGTTGGCCTTAGGTTTAGCATAGATATCTTCTACAATGTTGATGTATGTTCCTCCTATCCCTAACCCTAGGTTTTCTGGTATTTTGAACATGAAAGCATGCTGTATTTTGTCAAATGCTTTCTCTGCATATATTGATACAATCATATGATTGTATGTTTTAAGTCTATTGGTGTGATGAATTACATTTATTGATTTCCATATGTTGAACCAGCCTTGCATCCTTAGGATGCCACTTGATCATGGTGCACTTTTTTATTTTAAAATAATATTAATATTTTTGTTTTATGTAATTTTCTAGAATTTTATTGAGAAATTTTGCATCTATGTTCACCAGGGATATTGATCTGAAATTTTCTTTCCTTGATGTGTCTTTGTCTGGGTTTTGATATCAGGGTGATACTAGCCTCATACAATGAGTTTGGAAGGAGTTTGGAAAGTTTCCCTCCTTTTATATTTCATGGAATAATTTGAGGGATATTGTATTAATTCTTCTTTGAAAGTCTGATAGAACTCAAATGAGAATCCATCTAGTCCTGGGCTTTTCTTGTTTGGTAGGCTTTTGGTGGCATTTTCTATTTCCTTGCTTAAAATTGATCTGTTTAAATTATGTATGTCCTCCTGATTCAGTTTAGGCAGATCATTTGACTCTAGAAATTTGTCAGTGCCTTGAAGGTTTTTGATTTTACTGGAGTATAAATTTTCAAAATAATTTCTAATTATCTTCTGTATTTCAATAGTGTCTGTGGTGATATTTCCTTTTTCATCACTGATTTTAGTAATTTGAATTCTCTATCTCCTTTTCATTAGGGTGGCTAAGTGTTTGTCAATTTTATTTATTTTTTCAAAGAACCAGCTTTTTGTTTTATCATTTTTTTAGAATTTTTTTTTTGTTGTGTTTTGTTTTGTTTTTTTTCAATTGTATTTGTTTCAGTCCTGATTTTAATTATTTCCTGTCTTCTGCTTCATTTGGGGTTGGTTTGTTCTCCTTTTTCTAGGGCTTTAAGATGTAATGTCAGGTTATTTATTTGTTGACTTTTTATTCTTTTAATGAATGAGCTTAATGCAATGAACTTTTCTCTTAGTGCTGCCTTCATAGTGTCCCAGAGATTTTAATATGTTTTATTAGAGTTCTCATTTACCTCTAAGAATTTTTTTATGTCCTCCTTGATGTCTTCTGTTATCCATGTGTCATTCAATAGTATATTATTTACTCTCTGGGTGTTGGAGTAGCTTCTATTTTTTATTTTATCATTGATTTCTAATTTCATTCCATTATGGTCAGATAGAATTCAGGGTAGTATCTCTTTTTTTTTGTATTTGCTAAGACTTGCTTCGTGGCATAACATATGGTCTATTTTGGAGAAGAATTCATGTACTGCTGAGAAACAAGTGTATTAGCTCATTGATGGATGGAATATTCTATATATGTCTGTTAAGTCTAAATTATTGATTATATTATTGAGTTCTTCATTTTTATTGTTTAGTTTTTGTTTGGAGTATCTATTCTGTGATGAGAGAGGTGTGTTAAAGTCACCCAGTATTATTGTGTTGTGGTCTATTTGATTCTTGTAGTTGAGAAGGGTTTGTTTGATATACATAGATGCCCCATTGTTTGTGGCATAGATATTTATGATTGCTATGTCTTGCTAATGTATGATTCCCTTAAGAAGTATGAAACATCCTTCTTTATCCCTTTTCACTAAATCTGGGTTGAAGTTCACTTTACCTGATATGAGGTTGGAAACCCCTGATTGTTTACATGGTCCATGTGAGTGATACATTTTTCCCCATCCTTTCACCTTCAGTCTTTGGATGTCTTTTCCTGTGAGATGAGTCCCTTGAAGGCAGGATATTGTTGGGTCTTTTTTTTTTTTAATCCAATCTGTCAGTCTATGTCTTTTGATTGATGAGTTTAAGGCATTTACATTCAGGGTTATTATTGAAATATGTTTTATATTCCTGGTCATTTTGTTTTGTTTGGTTTTTGTTGTTGTTTTTTGTTTTTGGTTTTGAATTTGACTTGGTTTCTGCTTTGATTGGTCTTTCCTTGAATGTAGTTCCTCCTTTTGCTGATTTTCATTGTTGTTTTTCATTTCCTCCTCATGGAATATTTTGCTGAGAATGCTCTGTAGTGCAGGCTTCTCACTGTAAATTCTTCTAACTTTGTTTATCATGAAAGGTTTTTATTTTTTCATCAAATCTGAAGCTTAATTTAGCTGTATATAAGATTCTTGTTTGGCATCTATTTTCTTTCAGAGGTTGATAAATGTTGTTCCAGGATCTCCTAGCTTTGAGCATATGGGTTGAAAAATCTGTTGAGATTCTAATTGGTCTCCCCCTATATGTAATCTGATTCCTCTCTTTTGCAACCCTTAAAATTCTATCCTTATTCTATATGCTAGGTATTTTCATTATAAGGTGACTTGGTGTAGATATGTTGTAGTTTTGTGCATTTGGTGACTTTAAACCTCTTGTATTTGATTTTCCAATTCATTTTTTTGTTTGGGAAATTTTCTGATATTATTTTATTGAGAAGATTGGGCATTCCTTTGGTTTGAATCTCTGTGCCTTCCTGTATCCCAATAAATCTTAGATTTGGTCTTTTGATACTATCCCATAATTCTTGAATGTTCTGTTCATGGTTTCTTACCATCTTCACTGTGTGGTCAACATTATTTTCAAGATTGTATATTTTATCTTCATTGTCTGAGGTTCTGTCTTCAAGTGATCTAGTCTTTTGGTGATGCTTTCTATCAAATTTTTTATTTGGTTTATTATCCCCTCATTTCAAGAATTTCTGGGTTTTTTTCCCCAGAATCTTTATCTCTTTCTTGAAGTAATCTTTTGCTATCTGTCTTTGCTCTTTTTTCTCTTTGTTGGTGTGATCAATGGTTGCCTGTATTCACTCTCTTATCTCTTTGTTGGGGTGATCAATTTTTGCCTGTATTTGCTCTCTTATGTCATTCTTTGATTCACAGATTATTTTCATTATGTACATTCTTATCTCCTTCTCTGATACTTAATCTACTATGCTGTCAATGTATTCTATTATTGTATTATCTTGGTTTTGGGGAAGCATTTTTCCCCGTGTTTTTTCTTGTTGTCTGTGTGTCTTCCTCTCTTGCAGTGCAAATCCAAAGTATTGCAGTTTCTACCTTATAATCTTATAGTGTCTCTGCAGGTTATAAATACCTCACCTTTAAGGGGGAGATCAATTTTTACAGCACCCAATACAAACAATACGCAGCCATAAATCAATTAGCTCCTATTTAGACAATTGCAGTTTTGTTGCTACAAACAGAAAGGATGTATTTGGTTATCATCTACCATATAGGTTTGCATAAGGGTTTACAGTGTCTAATGGTGGACAGAGAGAGAATGGTGGTGGGGGGGTAGGATATGATGATGTTTATGGGGTAGAATATGAGAATATAGAGGTATTAGATTATAAGATGAATGAAAGTGTAATCAAAATAATTTTGCTGTTAGCAGGAGAATAAAGAGAAAGAAGCAACCCCATGCAAGGCTTTCATTTGTCTCTGCAACAAGATGGTGTCTATTAGCACACCTACTAGTGTAACCAGGCCTGCAAGGACCTTGGGGATGGTCTTCCAGGTCCTGGTTGTTGTCCCTAAATGGAAGTGGCCATATCTCTAGTTGATGGATACAGAAGCATCAAACCATTATGTACCTTCATGTTGGGCTTCAGACCCTAGTCAGTGTCCCAAGATGGAAGCTGTCCCAACTAATGATAATGGAAGTGGCAGCTCAGGTAACCCAAGATGGCAGCAGAGGTGACCCAAGATGGCAGCAGAGGTGTCCTAAGATGGATGCGACCACTTTCAGATATGGGGCTGGAAGGACAGGCTATGTGTTGGCATTAGGTGGCCTGTTCATCAATGCACTGCTGTGGCATGTGGTGCTGCAGCAGGCAGCTGCCTTCAGGCCCTATCCATTGCCCCACAGTGGAGACTACCACGTGGGGAGGACGTGGAGTCCTCCAAGATGGAGGCAGTCAGTGGGGAGCCACATATTGGTGGATGGGGAACCACAGCATGGTGATCCTTTCCCAATCATTTGAAATAAGTGTACTACTCTAGGAGATAAGGGGAAATATTAGAAGACATCTTAAAAATATACTAGTGGAAATGATAAATACAAGAGCTAATAAAAGAACATAGTACAACTTGAGAATAAATATGTGAATTGGAAGTTTAGATTGAAAACTCCAAGGCAAATGGAAAAATAGAAAGAGGGAAGCTATAAAATTAAAGCAAAAATATGTGGAAAATAGATATAAAAATGTCACCATCAAGATGTCAGTTCTGCCATGAAAAAAACACACTAGAAATGTTCTTGCTAGAAAACCATGTGCAAGACAAAAAAAAAATTGATGTTTTAAAGTTTTTGATTATCTCCACAATAACAGTAATCATGAATAAAATAAAAGAACATGGAATAGGTGGCTGGCTTATGTGCTTTGCTAACACTTCATATAAGTGTTCCATCATGGAACCCACCAATCTGTTTTGATATCATCCACTCCTATATATGTCTCTTCTTATAGTCAATAATATTTTTTAGGAGCTTAAGTGTAAGCTTACTTTACTTTTGCATTTCAAAGTTTATCCAAAAATCTTATACTCTATCATAAATCCTGGCATAGAATTTCTATGCTCTGTTTTCTATTTTAAATGAAACTGAACTGGTTTTTGCCTACCTCTCTCAATTCTATTGCTCTTTTATTTGATCTCTTGTAGGAGCATTCCCCATAACTTCAACCTCTCCCCTCCTTCTTTCCCCATTCTATGCTGATGGACTGCACACCTGATAGACTGAGACCCCATTGTTTGTAACTTCAGGGCCATGATTGGTCTAAGGACCATTCTTAAGCTGTTACACTTCCTGGAATAACCGGGGTCTGCATCTCGCTCCATCAAGCAGTTTTACCTGCCCCCAGAGTCTGGGTGAAGTGACTCTGAAATCAACCACCCCATGCCCCTGTCCCCAGGGACCCCAACTCATTGGCAGACTCATGCAAGGCATGACATAGAACAAGTGACATAAAACAACAATCTCCTATGTCTGGCTTTCTGACTTCAGCACTTAATTGACTTCAGATAATTTTGTGGCTATTTGTCTAGCTATTTAACTGTCCTGCAGTAGATCTTACAGCTGATGCATTTTTCCAACAAGTCCACCTGATCTTCTGGCCTATTACCTTGCCTGGTGGTGACAAGTAGAAACACAGGTGGTTTTGTCTGCTTTTTCACTGCTGTCACCAAAATACCTCACAAGAACAATTAGAGGAAGAAATGTTTATTCGGGGGCTTATGATTTCAGAGATCCTAGTCCAAAGATAGCTGGTTCTATTCCTCAGGGCTTGAGGTGAGACAGAAATATCATGGTGGAAGAGCATGGTGAAGGAAAGTGATTCAGGATCTTATGATCAAAAAGCATAAAGAGACTAAGCTCAGCTCACCAAATATAGACCCCGAATGACCCATCTCCTTTGGCTACACCCTACCAGCCTAAAGTTACAACTCAGTTAATCCCTGTCAAGGGATTAATTCAATTTGGGTTCTCATAAACCAATCATTTCACCTCTAAACCTTGTACTGTCTCACATGTGGGCTTTTTGGGGTATCTAATATCTGAACCACAAAAATGGGAGAAGTTCAAATCTGGCTCTCTATGCTGTTTTTTGTGCCCATATGCCAACACTGATATTTAGAAAATCATTTGTAGACTGGATAGAGGAAAGGATGAAAGGAATTGCAGAATGAGAAAGAGTCTACTTCTTTATCTTTAGGGGAATGGAGCAGTTTAAGCACACTTACCCACATGCACACCTTGGAGAAATGTTCTCAAGAGACAAATTGAATAAAAGTCTAGCCTATTTTCTGATTTTCTTGCCTTGTCTTTTCAAATATTCAATAATTCTTCTTGCTGTTGATTAGGAGATAGATGTACAATTATCTCTGTAGTTAACTTTGCATTTGAAGTTCTCACATTGCTACCATCTTTCTGAGCCAATTAGCCATACCTTTATCATGCCTCCTGGTGGGGTTATTCAGTATGTGCTAAATACTTTAATTAAAATCTGTCCTCTTTCCCTAATGCCCATTTGGAGGAATACCTTTCTCAAAATAGCAATTAAAAATATATCAATTCATTACTTGGAAAGAAAAGAATCACCAATTATCCTCTAAAGATAAATAAGTAAACTTTCAATTATCTCATTTAAAATCTTACTTTAGAAATATATATGACTTTTTTTTTTCTTTCACTGAATTGGCCAAACTAATGACCAAGTCTGAAAAATTTTATGTTTTATAATGAAAATTTTCTTGTGACTATTATTAGAGTAGAAGGGAAATATATAATGACAAATGTAGTGATATTGCCAATAAGAAAGATCAGTGGTATGGTGGAGAGGTGATAGGCTTTACAGATGAGCCTTTACTAAGACTGCATTGGGTAGGCACTCTACAACTCCTTTGTAGATGACATTGAAAATCTTTATGGAGTTTAATAATATTATTACTATCTTAAAAATGTTGGTAATGAGGTTTTGAGAGGCTTAGTATTTTCTCACAAATCACTTAGCTATTAAGAATTGGCACAGAATTTTAGTGCATGCTTGCCTGACAGAGAATCTATTCTCCATAAATGGTCACTCCCTCTTATCCAGCAGAAATTAATGAAGGATGCACTACCAGTGTAAACTCACAAGCCAAGTCAATGTTATATATCAGAACCTTTGTCTGAACTTTCCATTACTTCTTTTTCCCAAAACCTGAGTTTAAGTCTATGCTCTCCACAAAGGAGTGATGTGACCTTAGGCCAGTATCAGCACTATTTCATACTTTAGATAGGATGAGATTTTCCCATTTTATACTGTAAGATGCCTCTTTTGGGCAGCCAGAACATGACTGAGATTATTACAGGAGCCTATAATATAGACCCCATTAAAACAGGCATTTGGAGTCACTAAGCTAGAAAACATGCCCTTCTCTAAGGGACAAAAGAGATAGGATATTATGGTTGAGATAAAGTACCAAGATATTCATTCCTTACATTGTTGCACTTCTTGCCAATTTCTTAAATCTCCCTCCTTAAACAGTGCCTTAACACAAGATGGTGTGATATGCTTTGCAAAGTTCAATACGTTCTGGTTTCAGCAGGACCTCCCAATCATGTCTAATGTAGACTGGCAGAGCAGCACTAGTGAATCCTAAACAGCTAACAGTTTCTGCTAGATCCATTATGTAGGGAGCACAAGACTTAATTCTCCAAGGCTGGGCTCTCATGCATTTCTGCCAACAATAAATTCACTGTAAATGAAAAGAAAACATTAAATTTTAAACCTATGAATATCTTTAAATGGCTAAGATACACACCAGAATTGAGTTGTCTTTGTACTTACTAAGTATGTTCCATGATTGAAAATCATTTGAAAATGATATTCTAAATTCAATGATTCATTTACAATCATTCTGGGAATCTTCACTTTGGGCTGTTTCTTCTGTGGCTAATAAAGCAATCTTTGAATATAGCAGCCTAGAATTCTCTCCACGCAGGAAGCAAAGGCTTGGATTTGTCAGTTCAGGTTATACTGGGCTCCTGGAAATGCATGTTTTAACAGGCATGGTTTACAAAGGGAAAGGCTGTTAATCCTAGAGCACATTAGTTTGCCCAAAGAGTATCCTTTAAATCTAGATTTGAGAACATAATGAAAAACAAAGAGAAGTGGTTCAGAGGATGCTGCTTAGGGATCTTCTGGAACAAAATACATTTACTTATATAAGGTATAGCTGATGTAACTGAGAATTACTGAGCAGAGACTAAATTTACAAAAGCTGGGACATAAGAAAGGAAAAAAACTAGGCATCTACTTGAAAAGGTTATTAGAACAAATTCACTGCATGTAACTGAAAATGGAAAGGAGATGGGATTTGAAGTGGTGAGTTGCACGCAGAAGGCCCTGGGTTCAGTCCCCAACACCACCAACAAAAGTGAAGTAGTGAGTTGGATTTAAACAAGATCTCATAGAATCCTCTCAGAAAAACAATTGAAAGCAACAAATGAACATTCCCAATGATTGGGGAAACACACACACACACAACTTAACTCCTCTCACTCAACTTTGCATCTATAAGTAGTAGAAGCTCTCACACACCAAACTCCCACTCACTTTTACATCTTGCTTTTTCCTTTTGATGCTTTTAGTAGTAGCCCTTGGGCTCCAGTTTTGCAGTGTGGCTTGCTTCTGGATCACAAAACTGTATTGGAACATAAGTAGTGATAAGAATTGTTCTCTCTTTTTTAAACACTAACTAGTTTTCTCCAAAGTTACTGAACAATTTTTTTCTTCATCCCCAACTGCAAGTTTTCTGCACAACTGTATAATAGGGTGCAATTAGAAATCAGATAATCATCCTAAGAAAGGATTGCATTCATTACATATTTTACACTCCTCCCCCATTCTAAATAGTTAATTATGAATTTCAAGCATTAGAAGAGCCTCACAGCCTGTATAGAAACTCTTGAAGAGATTGTTTTCAGGAAAGTGCCAAAAGTGTCTCATCTTCTCCCATAAAAGCCAGAGAAGATGATGACAGTCCAGCTGCTCAGTAAGGATTGCTCACCCTTTATGGGCTCCCAGAAGCTTCCATGCAACATAAAGAAATTCATATTTTTATTGCCTCATATTCTCTCAGCATGAAGAAGAATTTACATTTCTTAATTGGATTTCTTTCTCTCGGCACAAGAAATTACAACTATCACACTAGACTCCACTGCTTAGCAGCCCCCAAGAAGCAATTGTATAACTTATTTATAAGGCAGGGTGCAGGGCAAAGTTTTTCACTGAAGTCCAAGGACTACTTATTTCAAGATTGCAGAAAATGCATTGTAAAATCCCAAGTCCTAGACTACACTCCAGAGCTAATGAATCATACTCTATAAAATTGAATTTAGGGAATCTGCATTTTAAAGAACTCTGTATGATTTTTATGCAGAAATTAAAAATTACTAATTTTACAGAAACCCATCTGAGAAATCCTTTTAACTTCCTCTGCCCTCCATTAATCAGTCAGAAACAGTAACTTATCCTTGGGCTTTTTAGATTCTAAGGGCCGCAGTGTTTGAAAGAGATGGACCCAGAATTCATGTAATTAGAATAATCCTCAATTTTTTAATACATGAAGAAAGCTTCATAAATATGAACTCTTCACAGGACTAGAACTAAAGAATATATATTATATGAATTATAAGAGGAGACTTACTTGATTGGCTTACACATTCAGAAGCTGAATAGTCCCACAACGGCCATCAGCAGACTGGAGAGCTTTACGAAAGAGTGGCTGCTCAATCCAAAAAGCTGAGGCCTCAGGACAAGAGGGACCAATGATGCAGCCCCAGCCCTGGAGGCTGAAGGCCTGGAAGCCCCTGGAGAGTCACTGGTGCAGACTGGCATTAAAAAACTGAGGAATCTGGAGTCTGCTGCCCACTGGTGACAGCAGGGCTATCAAAGGTTCCTGCTGAAGAAGAGTTGAGCATATACACATGTACATTCATGCTGGCTAGCCAATCCTTCTGCTGTTTGCTCCATCTGTGCCCCCAGCCTATGATGCCTTGCCTCCCATATTCAGGGTGGGTCTTCCCCACTCATTTTGCTAGCTCTGACTCACATACCAATCTGCTATGGAAACATTCTCACAGACACACCTGGAAGTGTGCTTTACCAATTTTTCAGGCATCTCTCAATGCAGATGTTATCAACCAAGATTAACCATCATGCTTGGAAAGATTTCTAAATCCATTTCTCTATATTACAGACATATCCAGTGTCTTCTCTACAACTCTGAACTCTGGAGATCCACTCATACCTTAAAATGATAACCTAAAATGATATCCTGCCCCACTTCAAAATGCCAGCGAAGGTGGATATTGTTGTTAAAGATCTGTAATTTATCATGGTTCTGCAGTGCAGAGATAGGACCAGAGCTTGGTTATCAAGGTAACATTTTCATCAGGGTAACATTTTTATTAACAAAAGCATATCTGTTGGGATTTGCAAAAGGGTGGTGGGAAAACTGAATTGTAATTCTTGCTCTGTGTTGTTGAGTTACCTGCATTTGTATGAAATGATCAGAGTACCTGGAGTACTAAATTACTAAGTTGGAAATTTCTAGCTTCTCCTTATTATTGCCTTCTCAAATACTACAAGAAACCAAACTGATTAAGAAGAAAAAAAAAGTAAAGAAAATATTCCAGGTACTTCTACATATTAGTCCATATGTTCAATATTCTACCTTCACTGTCTCAGTTAATTCTAACCTTGCAGAGAATGTGCTGTCTCCATTTTCATAGGAGGAAGCAGAAAGGATTTTAGAAATAAAATAAATTTTCCTGAATCATATGTGACCAAGATAAAATTTGAGCTCAGTTCTGGCTAACTGGCTGTAAAGCAAGCGATTTCTCTAGACAGAAAGAATTAAAGAAAAGCAGGTGGCAGAAAAGGAGGTAAAAAAGCAAAAATAAGATATAGAGGTGCACGCCTGTAATCTCAGCCGCTTGGGAGGCTGAAACAGGAAGATCATGAGTTCAAAACCAGCCTCTGCAACTGCGAGACACTAAGCAAATAAGTGAAACCCTGTCTCTAAATAAAATACAAAATAGGGCTGGGCATGTGACTCAGTGGTCTAGTGCCTCTAGGTTCAATTCCAAGTACCAAAAAAAAAAAAAAAGGATATAGAAGGTAAAAGACTCCCCAAAGAAGTTTCCATGGTGGGCTTTACTGAAAATAGGAAATTTCTGGGAGAAGTTGCTGAAATGATCCCCAAAAGAGAATAGCATATATTCTGGAGACATAGTTTTGTTGTAAAACATATTGCAATCATACTATAGTAATCTGTTATTTCCTAAGAAAAAGCACAATGTTGGTATTCCAGTATGTCATTAACCCACACCTCTACTAGAGTGTCTTAGCAGCATTCCTTTGTGCATTAAGATAACAAAAATATCTTTCAACATATATTTGTCCAAACAGGCTATACCTGTTTTGTAACAAAGTTCTTTTCCTATGCATATGTCTAGTGGAGACATTTTGGCTCCTATCACAACATTGTCACTATGCTTTCAGTTAAACACTTCTTTCTTCTAGCTAAAAATAAGTTACAGTGCCTATAGCTTGAACCTTTACACACCAAAATTTTTATTATGAAGTATAAAAACTTCTGAGGCTAGAAATTAGACCCCTTGATTTTTTCCCCTGTGTCTTAAAGAAACAAAAGATGTCTATGTGAATATTTCTTATTTCAATGAAATTATACTTCCTTAAACCTTTAGCTCAGGCAGGTAGTATGGGGGCAGCAGCAGGTTGTAGAATAACTGTAACCGAGAGTTAAAAATATGTGTAAGATTGACTTAGTAGCAGCTAAATAAGTCTTCATAGCCAAAAAGTTACCTAGCTAAGCTTTGAATAGATACTTTATGAAATGTCAATGGTATTTTTCTAAAAATCAGATCTTTCTTCCTAAGAACCTTCATGGTATCTATGAGTAATGTTATTAAATTGACAATTCTCAAAATATAATGAAATGTGGGTCACTAATAGTATTCCGCTTAGAAATGGGTACTCCAAAAAAAACACAAAAAACCAAAACTCTAATTTGGTATAATAGTATTACTGTCTGGCCCAAGAATAGGATGTACACAAGAGTACAGGGCAAAGTAATTATGTAACAGACTGTTCATGAGCTGATTTTAAAGCAAACATGTCCTTCTACTGCAATGTGGTATTTCTGAGTTCTCTGCATTCCTAAGGCTCATCTTGATTGTATTATTGTCTATATGAAGGGGTCAGAAAGAGAAGAAATGAAAAAGTCTGGGAGAGGGGGCAGCATATCTATCCTTTCATACTCCAAAATCTTTATTACCCAATAATATTTTGTGATTTATGGGGTTTCCATAAAATAGCATCTTTTAAAAAGTGATTTCAGTAGGTAGAGAGTTGAGCACATAGTATCAATGTTAAAACTTTTGCTCTTGGGCACTGTTAGATTGATTAATACTTTCCCAGTAGTCTACCCATCTCATACCAAATTCTGGAATGCCTATCCATTTTACTCAGCTATGTAACAATCTCTTCCTTAAAGTGTCTATTTGTTTGTGTCAATCTTTTGCTTAGAAATCTAAAATAATTTTTACATAACTCCATTAATATTAAGACTCTCAAGATCAGCATTATTTCCTTTTCCTTCTGGACACACACACATACACACACACATAATATTTTACTGAGAGGAGACGTTCCTACATTACATGCTAACATCAATTAGAACTCCTCATTGTCTCTTGCCCAAATAGATCACTTTCCTATATCACCAAACCCTCTTTCCAAGTACTTTTAAAATGTAGCCTGCAGAGAAAAATTGGAAAAGGGCCTGAGAAAACTTCATAAAAGAAAACAAACAAGTAATTTATTTCAATAAATACTTATATTTGTGAAAATTAAAAAGTTAACTAGCCATTACAATGAGATATACTTTACCTATCAACTCAACATATACTAGATAGAAATAAACAAAATTTTATTATGAAAAAAATAATTGTATATTTACTTTAGGTTGCAACCTTAGTTGCATAGCTTCGTGTGAGAATTCACTGGCCTGATAATAACCAGGAATTATGTAGACTTCTTCCAGTTATATGCAATAGTAAACCAGGTTTTATACATATATAAATCCATTTTTCAGGAAAAATCTTTCTCTCTGAGAGCAGCTGTCCCTCCATGAAGGAAAAACGGATGGGACTAATCTGAGCACACTTAATTTATTCTTTCTAAATTTGACAATCTGAGTAAATCAGTCCACCTCTCCTGTAAGGTAAGGAACGAAGGAGAGAGAGAGAGACAGAGTATACCACATTGTAAGCCACATTAACTTGAAAAGAAATATCAGGATTGTGGGTAAGAACTTTCCCCCTAAAGAATTTCCATACCTAAAAGTTTCACCACTTGGTCTACCATGGTTTCTGAAAATCTAACAGTAGAGAGTCATTCTTTTGAATTGAGTTTCTTTTTTATTATAAATGTCCTTAGGATCCAAAACACCATTAACTTCTTTGGCCTTTACTATGTTAGCAGAGATCAGAGCAGCCTTCAGAAAGAAAGGGATTGGACTGGAGAACAGAAAAGGGAACTAGATTACTGGTCAAGGCCAGATGAAGTATTACAAATAACTGGATCTTGGGTTGAGTCAGGAGTTCTAGTTCTGATAGTTTCTTCAACCTCTCAGAAACTTAGTTACTTCAGTTCAAGAATTAGAGGATTGAACTCATTAAGATACAAGGTTTGATCCAGTACCTTCCAGTGAGGGGCCATTAGACGTAAACAGAGAGATGGACCTGTGTGTAACCACAGCAACAGTTGCAACCTAAAGGAAATAGAGAGCCTGATCAGACAAACATAACCTATTTTTCATCTCTTTAAGGAGCCCCGGTTTCTTAAGGGTAAATACAAATTTATTTCTATTTTGCTCTACCTATCAGTGTAAGATAATCATGAAGTGAACTTCATTCATTTAACTTGTATGGCAGATTCACTTGTATGGCATGAACACCTTACTTTTCTTATCACCAAAAATATAAAATCTAGATAAAAGCCAAATAAATTCTTATAAATGTACATACCACACATTTTTTAGACATCTATATTCCACTCTTAAGCCAGGGTCAAAGGAGAATTCTCTTTGGTCTCTCTTCACTTAGTGAAACAGAAAAGAAAAGACCGAGAGAGCAGACTATAATGGAAGATTCATTATAAGCTGAAATCTGAATCACCATAATTACACACAGTTCATAAGTGCAAATGGTACCCATCTCTTGGCAGATTAAAAGCTGAGTGATGAGTAATATTGCTGAGCTAAACATGCCTGTTTAATAAGCGACTCAAATCAACACTCCTGTTATCCCTTGACACACAGGCAAAAATTGTATCTGTAAGCCTAATAAAATCTCATTTGTTTTACCTGAAGGTCCTATGAACCACCTGGTGCCTCTCTTTGTATTTCTTATTCTCTATTAACTTATGCTTTATAGAAATTAGAGCTTTAACACGATCATTCTTTCCACCAGCTTTCAATTATTAGGTTAAAGCATGCATTTGGAACAAATAGTCCAATCTGAAATTATTAGGAAAAGGGTTGAAAGTACCAAAATATATTAGCAATTCTAGATTGTAAAATTTAGACTATAATCAAACCCAATTTTTTTTGTAATGACAGTTTGTAGATATACTGCACAATGCTACATTATATCCACAAAACACTTGTTCCCAACAGTCTCAGCTCTTGATTAGGAAGTTGATCTACTCACAACATCTATAATCTTTCAGCATGTCAATACTAGTATATTTCAATATAGAACCTCTTCTCCACTTTGATTTAAGCCTAATGAGTACTCTGAAAAAAACACTCCTGTTATAAAAAAAAGAATGCCAGATAGACAAATACAATGACTGAGTATCTGTAGATTCAAAATACTATTTAAGAGTGAGGTAAGTTTAGTGCTTAGAGAATGGACCTGAGAAATTTCTTGAGCTACAGATATTGTGCCTTTTCATTATTGTTTTTGAAAAACAAAAGTAATTAATAGCCATGTGCTAATAAAGTCTTAAATAGGATGAATGTTATAGACTTTATTGGTACACTTGTTTCCCTTTTCTTGAAAAAATCAGCCATGCTAACAAAAAACTCATATAAAGAAAACTCTTATAAGTCAAGCAAAGGAGGCTGCATGTATCACAGGCTTACATGGTGGCTCCGCTAATATGTGCTCAAAGATAGCAGGATAGAAGGATATATTTCTAAATCCTCTTGATGTTTGATCAAGGAAAGGGAAATGGTCCCTAGTCAAGTATTAATTGTAAGGTCACTAAAGTTTGCCCTTTGCACTCTCTATTCTTTTTAATTTTTCATTCTTTGTTGTCCTCTCTCAGATTTTGTAGATCCTGTGTACTATAGTAGCCTATGCAGGCTACTATAACAGGTGTAATATATATTGGAGGTCTGAAGTGACAAATGTACCTTTCTCACAATTTTGGAGGCTGGGAAATCCAAGGTGAAGATGCTGGCAGATCTGGTGTCTGCAAAGGCCTGCTTCCTGGTTTGTAGATGGCCACATTCTCATTGAATTTCTATATGAATGAAAGCAGAAGGAAACAAACTCTCTTGTTTGTTATCTCTTATTATTTGGGCATTAATTCCAGTCAGAAGGGCTCTACCTTCATGACCTCATTACCTACCAGAGGTCCCACATCCAAGCACTATTTTTGGGATTAGTCTTCAATGTACAAACTTGGAGTGGGGGATAAAATGCCAATGTCTGTGGCATTTTGTGACCTCCTTTTCTCTAGATTTCCATCAACCCTTGACACCAGGGAAACTGACACTAACTACATTACTGCAAGCTTATATCTAGCATCTTTTCTAGCCCCATCTGTTGCTGGATGAGTTTCTGCAGCATCATTATCTTATTGCTTTGTAGAGCATGATCCACAAAGAACTCATTGTTTACAAGACTGTTTATGATTTAGTTAATACTAGTTATATTTCCTTAAAAGAAGTTATTTCTTATATGGAACCAAAATCATCATCCATCTAGTTTCATGCCATAGGCTCTAGTTCTATCACTTATTTTCTACCTTCAAGCTCTTTCAAAATATTAAAATTTGGACTTCATGCTTCTGAGTTATTTTACTTTTATCCACAACAATTTCCAACAATTTCCAATACCATTCCTCATACAAGACACTGCTTGCTGCTATAGGAGTACACCATGGTTTCCTGCCAAGAAGGAGAAGCTATGAGTATCTGAGGAGATGAGAGAAATTAAATTGAATATGAATCTGAAATTGAGTATGGGAGGTGAGAATGAATAGAGGGAAGGAACTCAGCTGATGTAAAAATCCTGAAAAAACATTAATGTTAAGAGCATGAGGTCAAAGAAGATATTCTAAGACAGTTTTCACTAGAGTCCATATCGATTTCTTGCTTTTTTTGAAAATAGCTCTATGCATAGATGTATTCAAAACACTTGGATTCAAAGGCCAGCTCCACATCACCATAGGTGTGTGATATTGGGCCAATGTCTCTAGCTCTCTAAATAGCACTATCTGAAAATTGGAAAAAGTCATAGTTAATTTGAACTTAAATGAGATAATAATATATGTAATATGCTTTATTCAGTGGTAAGCTCGTAGTAGCTCAAAAAATTTTAGTTCATGACTTTATATTTTCACTGAAGCAAAATGAGCCTGTTCAAATAGTATGATAGGCTAACTAAAAATATGTCAAGTGTAATCTTTCTGTTTACCAGATGACTATAAGAAACATCATGATTCTTTCATTTAACATAATAACCTCAGATAAGTTATTTTTTTCCACGTCTTAAAAAGTATTTCCCTGTATCTTAGAGTGCTTATTGCATGTGTGTAATAATTTCATGGGTAAATCCTAGATGAGCCAGGATAACCAGATCTTTTCTATAGATATGTGGTCTGCCAGGTACCATGAAATATGCCTTACATAAGTCATCCCATTTAATTTTCACAACAATTATGAGACATAACTAAAATAGCTCCATTCACAAATGAGGAACAATTATTGAGATTAAATTATTGATAATTTGTTCTCAATATATTTTCATTTGAAACTAAAAACACAACAAACCTAGTTTATTTTCACAAAGAAAGAGATGATTTCAAGTAATATGAAATCAAGATTCCATGAATTTAATTAATGCATTTGGCCTCTATTTTGTGAGCCAGAACTTCAAATCTTTCCTTGGAATACCATTTACCTTGGAGCTGAAATTATAATTTATTTACAGGTTCTACTTTTAAGATTTTGCATGCTTATCTCAGTTTCCCTGTCTCGTCTGTAACTCCTGCTTCTAGAATATTTTTGTTGCTGTTTTCTCAGTTGGAATATTTACTCACATTTTTGCATTTGACATTTCCAGATTCTCGTATAAATCCTCTCAGACATGCCTGTTTTTCTGTCTCATTCAAACAGACAAGTAGTCAGCATCAAAAAAACAAAACAAAACAAAACCCTAATGCAAGAAATCTAAGTCAGAAAAGGAAACTGGGGTAAAGATCAAGCTATCTATGATCTAGTCCATTGTGCCATTAAGGGGAGATCTGAGCCATTTTTTATTTGCTCAGGACTGCCATTTGAAATTCAAACATTCCCAAAGGAAATGAAAAAAGAAAAAAAGAAATCCTGCCATGTTCCACCTTACCTCAACAACTAATGAATACAGTTATCCCTGTAAATGCCGTGCACTCTATGTTTACTATATAACTTGAGGTAGAAGATCCACAAGATTAGAAGATGACCATGTGCAGTGGCACAGCATGTAAATAACTGCCTGATCACTGGTCCATGATGTGAACACGGTGTACCTTTTTCTCATCTTAAATTCCTTGAAATTATGCATTACTTTCCTGCTCACAGCTTCATCACAGTGTGAAATAACCTAACTGGAAAAGAGAATCTGGTAATAATCAAGCAATTGGAGGTCAGTGGCTTAGCAGTAAAGATGATGTGAAATCTGTTGATAGTGAGTCTGAGTTCCTGAGCTGTGAAGTTAATTTTTTAATAACATTTCTAGTTAAATGGCAAGAATTCTCACTTCTACAGGTTCTGTTTCATCTGAAAACAACAGTGAAGCTTTCTATCCAATCAAATAAATATTTAAAAAGCACTTATACTGTGTATGACTTGGTATTGATACCAAAAATAACAGCTAACATTAATTTTATATATTATCTTCCAGATACTATGTTAAGAACTTTACATGCATCATCACAGATAAAAGAACTCTCCTTTACAGGAGTTAGGTAACTCGTTCAAGTAACACAGGGAACAAGGGTAACACCAGGATTTGAACATAGAACTGGTTCTTTCTAGGACCTGACTCCTTAACTACTACTCTAATATTGTTTTCCTAAAAAAAAATAATATGACTAGAGTTGTGTTCTCTGCCTACAAGCTCATTTCCAATGGAAGACGTGGACAAGTACAGACATGGAGGCAAGTGAAACATTAATGAAGACAGCAAATCTTAGATCCAAACTGTAAAATGAAACAAGCAAAGCAAACATACAAAAGAGATGAGGGAAAGAATAATTTCTAATGGAACAGTCATATTTATTCTGCCTTATACGGAGCCAGAAGTTATTCCACCTGCTTCTAATTCCCTTTACTTTTTAAATCTTCGTGTTCCTCCATCTTGCATGAATCTCTTTCTATGATGGACACTGCTGATTTTCTCACAGTATCTGTCTGTCTGTCTGTCTGTTTTCTTTTTCTCTACAGAAATAGATGTTTTAGTTTGTCACCTCTCTGGAATAGAAGGTACATTTCAATGGGAATAGATTCTGGTTCAGAGATTATAAATAGAATTGCATTTGCAATTCACAAAAAGTTTTCTAAGTAAGAAGAGTGTGTCTCTTCTTTTTCTTCCTTCCTAAGAGCTAGAAATTGAAGCTTCTTGGATCATGATGTGACCTTAGGAGTGGAGGTTGCATATGGAAGAACCGTAAGAACTATGAAGTCTGACTTCATAGTTTTTCTAGAAAGCTTACCTCTAAAATTTTACCTAAAGGTGAAATAAACTTACTCTTGTTTTTTCTTGTATTAACATTAAGAGACTGTAATTCTAGTTTTCCAGCTCTTGTACTGAACAAAAATCTAACCAATCTGTCTTTTTCTTTTGGGGTTCATAAGACCAGGGTTCGTTATCCTATTAGTCTTCTAATGCTATCATGTTAACCTCCTTATTATTTCTTCATATTTATTGAGGACATGGGTGACATTTGGCCCCCTATTATCTCTTCACCCTAACTCCCGTCATCACCATAAATAACATCAGTATTCCTAGATTTAATTTCCTTGAGTGCAATCATATACCTACACCACCCTTGAATACTACCTGTCTTCCCCAGAAATGTCCTCTGGGAAGTTCTGAGACTAGCAATAAGCACTAACAATAAGTACAACTAGCCCCCTAACCTCCATTTCCTAACATCATTTTCTACTAATAAAGAATATAAACAAAAACATAATCCTTAGATATATGGTGAAAAATAATATACATTTGGAATATCTTGTGCCAGAAATCAAAGATATGTCCAAAGAATGATGAAAAAATATTTAAAGGACTTTGAAACCTACACAATGGACTCCCATGGCTAAAAATTCCCTTTAGGATAGCCAAATATGGTCAATATTAATTATTTGCAGATTTAATATTTGCAAATCTGCCTACCCACTGACTTTTACTTATAACCCCTAAATCAATATTCATGGTACTTTCATGCCCTTTTCCTTCTGGACACATACACATACACACACACACATAATATTTTACTATGAGAGAAGACATTCCTATATTACATCCTAACATCAATTAGAACTCCTCATTGTCTCTTGCCCAAATAGATCACTTTCCTATATCACCAAATCCTCTTTCTAAGTACTTTTAAAATGTAGCCTGCAGAGAAAAATTGGAAAAGGGCCTGAGAAGGCAGTTTATATAAGAAGACAAACAGGTAATTTATTTCATTACTTACATTTGTGAAAACTAAAAAGTTAACTAGCAATTACAATGAGATATACTTTACCTATCAACTCAACATATACTAGATAGAAATAAACACAATTTTATTATGAAAAAAATAATTGCATATTTACTTTAGGTTGCAACTAAACCTAACAGAGCAAAAAAATTTTTTTGAGTTGTACAACACACATGGTCCCATCTGAGGTCCAGCATGGTAGGTACTGTTCTGCCTTCTGTTTTCAGTTCTCATTCTGAAAAACAAGTGTACTCTTGTATATTTAGTGCCATGTTTTTCACATTATTGATGGTGACTTTGCTGTTTAAAATGGCCCTCCAGCATAGTGCTTAACTGATGTTTATTGCTCCTAGGTGCCAGAAAGTTGTGTTGTGCCTTATGAAGAAAGCACACGTTTTACGTAAACTTTGATCAGCCATGAGTTTTGGTGCTTCATTGGGTGTGAGTTTAATGTTAATTAATCATGAATATATATATAAAATAAGGTCTCCTTAAGTAGAAATATAAACAAAGTTAAGTAAAACAAGCTTTTTTATTAATCATCTGATTAGAATGTACAACCAGAGGCTCAGAGGTACTTAAAGCAGAGCTTGAGTATTCACTAATTCAGTGTCCTAGTGACTTCATAGAACATAAAACTACCACAAATAATAAGAATGAACTATAAATAACAATAGTAACAGATTATAGCCTAATGGATAAAATTGGAAAGTAAATCTACTCAAATTAATTAATAGAATAGTTGATGAAAAGGAGGACTATGTTTGAAGAGTCTCAGAATGGATACCTATAAATGACTTATTAACTGAAAACACACACCACATTGTAGGATACAATGAGAATACGACATGTCATTTGTGATAGTCCTGCAAAAGTTGCATATTCTGAATTTAATAATGAAGAAATCAGTCAATGTCAAAAGTATCAAGGTTATGAAAGTAAAGCAAAAGATGAGGAACTCTTCTAGACCAAAGACTAAAATAACACAACTTCATGTATCACAATATTCTGGACTGGATCATTTTGCTATTAAAAATTGAACAGTTTTTACAATAGGTAAAACTAAAATGGAGTCTGAGGATAATAGTGGTAATGTATCAATTTGATCATTTGATTTTATGTTTGTACTATGGTTATATGGAATTCTTTGGTTGTAGGAAATAGGAATGATTGATACTCAGTTAGCAACTGACCCTCAAATGGGTCAGAAGAAAAAAGTTGTTTGTACTATACTTCTAAATTTTTAAGCTTGGGATGAATTTAAAATAAGTTATTTCTCAAAAGTAAACCATAGATATTTACATGTGTCCAAACTCATGCAATTCTTTGCACATCAATTATACCTTAATGAAGTCAACATATAGACCTATTAAGTTTTTTAAAAAGTATATATGACATGTCTCAATTAAAAAAAAAACTGTCATCATCCATTTTGTCTTAAATAGTAAATCAAGAAGCTTTATATTATGATAAATACCACATGGTTTTGTAAGGCTGCTATGATTATATAGATTGTCATACTGAATAATTTGATAATGTATCAATGACTTGGAACAGATTGTTGATCTATGGGCTCCACTTTTCCTAGCTATTTCTAAGAAATATCCTATTATTTCACCTGTTAACTTTCTTAAGTCTTTATTTTTTTTTCATTAATGTACTTCCTCGGTTCATTTCAAAGGGAGTTTTCTACAGCCCATTCTTAAATGTATTTGTACTTTAGAGAATGAAAGAAATTCAGCACTTCCCTGATACAAAATTCCCAGTGGCAATTCCTAGATCTTTTTTTTTCTCAATTGGTAGCTATGAATACCAAATCCATAGACTTGCTGATAGAATTTCTTAGCTCTCTGCTTTGTTCATTGGACAATGCAATATAAATGCTCAGTAGTAAATCTATGTGTTCACAATATTATCTGACTGCCATTTCTTAGGGATATGGGCTTTGCTCCCAGGGTCACTTGCAAACTAGATCCTTTAAATATAAAAACATTGACATCACCTGGGTTATTATTAGTGTTTCATTGTGAAATAAGAATCCCAAGCTAATTTATATGAGAAGCCTGCCATCCCCCAAACATTTATTCAATCATATTCCCCAAAGAATTTTGTTTTTAGTAAGCAGGATAAATAAATGATATTTGTATCAAATGTAATCACAGAACCTCTGCCAGTTGGGCATCCGAATTTAAACTTTAAAAATGCAGTTGACTGATGTTGAAAGTGACATATTTCTCAGGTTTTTTATTCTTTCACTTTCTTCTGTCTGGTGGATTTACTTCTAACTATTCAGTTTTTGCTATAGAAATGCCATTTTCAAGGTTTTGAATTTCTTTTTCATGCAGTGATTGCTATTCTTAGTCCCAAAGGATACTTCAGTGAGACATTATTTGATTGTGGTGCTGCTTTTGTCACTGAATCCAATATGTGGGACTATATTTTATTGTTTACTTTCTTAAATTTTGCAATACCAAAAAATTATAGAAGCATAAATTATTCTCTAAATGAAGAACAAAAAGTAACATTTATGCTGCAGCCACCTGCTTGCTATATTTTAAAAGCTTGTATTTAAGTTATGAGAACATAGTTTAGCATTTCTGTTTGGGCTGCAGTTGGAAATTTCTTTGGTCATGCCTACCCAGCTCACAGTGGTTCTTTTTCTGAGAGTAGTGTCCTTGTATGTGATTGTGCTCACCATATATTGAGTTGGAAGGGCAAACTGGACTCAAAGTCAGACGTATCTATTCACATTCTTAGAAATTTGGGGTTGCAATTTAGAAGAAAATATTATGTCAGTGTTGGCTGGACTCATAAATGATGGAGAAACTTGACAAATTTTAAGTCATAAAAAATAAGAAATAAAGCTAATATGCAATGAGAAGCAGAGATGAAGAGTGGGAAAAATACAGCCTCCTGGATTCCTGACAGTTGAGTTGTCCTTGGAGTCTATAAAATTCCCAGAATCCCTTCTCCTCCCCACCTCCCTTCCTTTGTCTTAAGTCACTTCAAAATATTTATCTTCTATTTGAAACACATGGAGATTAGAATGTTAAATTATTCACAGCTCAGGCTTTTCAACAAATGAGGGTATCAGAGAAATTATAATTCTATGAAGGATAAGATTCAGCCATACACTCCAGCCTAGTTCATATAGTCAGGGATACTATTAAAGAGGAAATCAAAAGTCCAATACTGAAGGACTATTTAGAGAGAAGAATTTTTTCAAAAATGGTTCTAAAATGTTCACAACAGATACCCCTAGTCTAAGCAAGTTGCAGATGGGAATAAAATATTTGCAGTCAATAAAAAAAAATACCCTTAGTCAAACTATTTCACCAAGAAAAAAGAAAAAGTCTGCATTTCTAAGATGGCTAACATGCCCACATATGTACAATGAAAGTACACTGTATATCTGCATATGCATATAAATAGTCTGCATACTGTGTATGACTAAGCATGTATGTATATGTGTACATATGTAGTCATCTTAGAATATGCATATATGTATATATACTTAGATTATATGTATTTATGCACATTCTCAGATATTTATAACTACCGTAACCACAGGGTGATGATTTATCCAGGACCACATCAGCTTATACATCTATCAGGCATAAACAGTACGCCATGAACAGCCAGTGATATCAATTCTGGAAGATAAATATTACAGCCACCCAAGTTTACATTAAGTTGTAAAAACATACTATAGTTAGGAGTAAATTGTTATGTCACACATTTAAAACACAAATAAACAATTATTTAAATTTATATAATTCTATAGATTAAGAATTTTATGATTCTCAAATTTTAAAACTGAAGTACCTCATATCACATATTTTACAAAGTGTACTACTGTCTCTCCATGAGGTCCCATAATTGCTTATAAAAAATAATGAGCTAATTTATGAAGATATTCATATAATGGGATACACAAGTCACATGTTTCCAGTTACAAGTCCTGTGGTATTAAACTAAGACTGGTCCATTGATAGATGATTCACCAAGTGTCCATTTTATAGGGGAAAGAGCTGTAGTTTCACTAAATGAGAGATTTCAATGATTTCAAGACTCAAAAATATTTTCAATAGAATTGCAAAATAATATAAAAAAGATCACACATTCATAGAGTTGTCAAGTTTTGATTTTGCTGGGAAAATACAAAAAAAATGATATCACCTCCTATATAAGCTTGTTATAACTGTATATTTTCAAAACAAACAGTAAACATTTATCTCAGCAAGAAGCAACTGACATAAAAATAATGGAAAAAAATAAGAAGAAAAAATAGCAAGTATTGTTTATCAAATTTCAAATCTAGAAAAACTAACAGCATAACAGTTGTTTTTGATATGATGCATAACTAGCCTCTATACAAACTTGCCTAAACATATTTAGCAGCAGCATAAACTGGTGTTTAGACTAAACATGCTCAGGGTCATTATTTATTACTCTAAAACTCAAATATTGAGTTTTAAATTAGATAGGTATATTGACAAAACATTATACAAAAGTCACCTTTACTTATATCACTCTAGGAAAAGCCAGTGAACTAATATCAGCTTGAAAAAAAAAAAAAAACAGCCTTCAGAATTCCAGCTATTTATTTATCTTACCTCCTGATAGGGCCAGGAATCTAGTTAGCAAAATTTGGGGACGGGAACCCTCAGAGACTTGTTTCTGTGGTAGACCTAGGGTTCTTCGTAAATATGTGGTATTAGCAATCAGCATGTGATTCACATATTATTTTTCTTGCTGCCATAGCAATTAACAATGCTTCAAATGATGAAGTCTCCCTTAGTTTGGGATTCCATGTTTGGATAGGACCCATGGATCAGAACTCCCAGGTTAACTGAAATACGTATTTAATATAAATTAAAAAGACATGTATGTTGTTTTTAAGCCCTTCATGGTTACTTATTACCACAAAATGTTATACTCCTTCTTACATGGTAAGAGTATTTATGTGGAGACAAAGAAGTATACCTGAAATGGAAGCAGGCAAATGATGAGAGAGACCAATATACGAAAGATAACAAGGACAAAAACAGTAAGAAAAAAATCTGACTCTTTAGGTTACTAAGATGACAAAAAGTGTGATATTAACAATGTGACAACTAGGTTCCAACAAGACCCAGAAAAAAACAAATTCTTGGTCATGATTAAACCATGTATTCTAAAGAATACTCACTTTCTCTCCAGGGAGTAGATTTCTACTACAGAATATCTCAGAACTAGAGGACAGATCTAAAGAATACTCACTTTCTCTCCAGGGAGTAGATTTCTACTACAGAATATCTCAGAATATCTACAGAATATCTACAGAATATCTCAGAACTAGAGGACAGAGCACTTGGAGGATGCTTCACTGTTAGATTGCAAACAGCCATCAAGTAGAAAACAGATAAGTTAATATTCACATTTTTTTAAATTGGCAGTATTGAAGTATAATTAGCATACATTTCATCAATTTTAATGAGGTTACTAAATTTGATGCTATTTCAGCACCTAAAATGTGGCCTTCCCATTGTCTTGCAACTTGCATTGATTTTATGAAAAGTCACATAATTATTTATCATTGTTCCCCAGCATGCAATGTGTCCTTTTTTCTTTGGTTATTTTTAAGATTTTCTTTATTGTTTGTTTGTTTGTTTGTTTGTTGTTTTCAATGGTTTTTCTATGATGTGTGAAGATGTGGGTTTCTTTATCTTTATCTTACTTGATATTCCTTGGACTTCTTGGCTTGGCTTAATGGATATCATTCATTTGGAAATTCTTCAGTTACAGTTTCTTCAAAACTTTCGTCAATCTCATCTATCTCACCTATATATGTATATTTGGATTTCAATTGTATGTATGTATGTTAGACTGCTTGATTTTTTTTCTTCTTTGCACATCACTGAAGCTTGGTTCATTTTTATCACATTGTGGTTTTTTTCTGTCTATGCATCAATTTCTATTCCTCTTTCTTCATGTTTATTGTTCTTATTTTCTGCAGTATTCAATATGCTATTAACCTCATCCTTGAGCATTTTCACTCATATACTTCTCAATTCAAGAATTTTAATTCTTTTTCACAGTTTTACTTTATTTGAGATTACTCATATGTTCACTCATTATGTCCATTTTTTCCTTTAAATTCTTAAAATATTTTTTAACTTTTAACATTCTGCTAACATTAATATTTCTGATATATTGTCTTATTTATTACTTTTGGCTAGGATAAGATTTTGGGGGTCACACTTTAGAGTTGAATTTTTTTCTTGAGGGTAGTTAATTTACCATCAGATCAATTTATTTTTTAAACTTTGATGATGAGGTTTTAGTATGAACCACTCTCTAGGGGTACAGGAGTCTGTTCATAATGTGTGGCTTTTAAGGGAGTCTCAACTGAATACCAAGCTCTCATCCTGCTGGCTGGTCATTTTCAAGTACTCCTACATTCTCAAATACAGTGGAACTTCTGGAATTTTTGTTCAGCTAATTTTCCCAAAAGTTCTTTTCCATGCTTTATAAAAACTTTATCTGTTTATATTATCTTGAGATTTATAAGAAGAATTAATACTAATGCTATGACAAGTTTTGGAGCTTTTTCTCTGTGTATAACACCTCTTTGGGACTCTGTTGATGCTAAATGTTGCTGTTCCTGAAGCACCAAATCTACTTTCTCAGTTGAGATAGACCACCCTAATGTATTTGGGCTCTACCTCTCAATTCAGGATGTTTCAGGATGAAATCTTGGGAAATCATGAGGATAACCATTTCCTTAGGAATCAGTCTTCCAGTGCATATTGTAATATTCTTGAAACTCTAGCTTCACATATTTTATCCAGTTTTGTGTAGCTGCTTATATCTGGAGGGTTAGAAAAGTACCCATTATTCTAGCATGGTCAGAGCAGAAGTCCCCCTTAAAGCAATTTTAAATCATAAGGTAGATGGCTTATTTTCTTCTCACCCAAAAATTGATTTGTGGCTTAATTTCCACAATGAGAATGAGTGTTTTTCTCTCAAGCAAAGAAGATTTAAAAGACATTACTTCAAAAAAGATTTATAAGGGCCCCGATCTTCAACTTTACCTTCCATCTTTTTGCAACTACTAGTGTTCACTTGGGGCAGAGAATTTTGAGTTTCTATGTCTCTAAGCTCTAAATTAACAACCTCTTAGTGTGGATTTCAGGCAGCAGATTGAAAAGACTGCTCTTAGAAATGCTGCATTTTTTTCTCTTTTCACTCTCAGCTCTTCCTTCAAAGCAAGCTTTATTTTATGTAATGTTAAAGGTCTAGAGGAAGAGTAAGCATGAATCACATTTGATCAAGCTTTGTATCTGTGAATCTGAGTTTCATTCTACTGTCTATTTCATTGCCTGATTGACTTACTTTTATTAAAAACATAATTTCCCTTATGTTGGAAGTCTTTCTAATCGTCACATGTATGTATTTCACTGTATGTACCAGAAGGAGAAAGGTTATTTGTATAAGAGAATTTTCATGAAAAGTCTGAGTTGGGGCACACGATGGGCTTAATCTCAATCACATGCTCCACCATTGAACCTAAAAAAGATCTCCAAAGGTAACAAAGTGCTGTGGGAAAGGGAGGAACAGCCAAATGTGTGGAAGGCAATCATAGGGTTTATTATAGTTATATACAGTTTTTATTTGTTTAATGCTCTATCAAAAGTAATTTTCCAGTCTTTAAGAATTTTGTTAATATTATATTGACAAAATAAACTTAACTTAATGAATTCCTATAATGTTCTAATGTTATTTTCTTGAAGCCTCAAAGAGTAAAAATATCTTTTAAGAGCTCCTAAAATAGTCCCTGGGGATAGATTATTTAACAGTTTATTGTTATTGTGGTTTTAATGATTATTATTTTAACTATGTCACTATTAAATAGGCTAAAGAAAGATATTATTAACCCACCCTTCACTTTATAGATAAAATAATTTAGTCACAATACACTTAAATGGCTGGTCTAGATGCATGGAGAAATCACACCAAAATTTCACTCATAAGACTACACTCATTTTGAAATATTAATGATTATGGAAACAATATATAAAATCACATTTTCAGTCATTTATGTAAATTCCAAATAAAGTTGAGTTTCAACATTTTTTGAAATTGTTGAAGACAGGATATTATTAATCAGTCAAAAATAGTACATAATGGAAAATTATTTCTAAAGGTTAATTTATGCTACATGTTAAAGTTATAAAACCCCTTGTTTTATTGTTCTGTTAATCATTACCTATAAATTATTATGTTGTAACAGACACACCTCATTCATTCCTCTAAAATTGTGTTAAAACTTTAGTATTAAATCCTTCTTCCCTTTTCACCGTCTTCTTTCATTGTTTTATACTTTGCTGTCTTTTCCCCTACCGCTGATTGTATCTCCAACTTAAAGACATAAGTAGGTAAAATGGAACGTCTTTAGTATTAACAATTATATTTTGTCATAAAACCCTAGTACATTAAATAAAAGAGTATAATTACTATAATTATATACCAACTGTATCCAACCCAACTTCATGCCAGAACACTGTACAACATCTTATAATATTATACTTAAATTACATAAATGTTTCTGACTTAAGTTTTGTCACCTTATCTTCATACCTATTCCACATACTCAAGGGTAGAATAAATCAGGTACTTTATAGAGAGTACTTAGCACAATACCTGGACAAAGTAAATATTCAATAAACGTTAGCTATCTTGAGTATAACAAAAAAGTGCACATGTTAATTAAATTTTGCCTGAAATAATTTTTAAAATGTAGAATAAAATATTTAGTCAAAAAACCTTATCCAATGAAAAGCCATTCTAAATGCTTTCTATTCCTAAGTGCTAAGTGGCCAGTTCGCCTTGGGGGTGACAGTATTTACCAAGTTCGCCTTGGAGGTGACAGTATTTACCACAAAAAAATTAGTTTTTCCCCTACTTTCCTAAGAAATCAGGGATATCCCTGTTTAGGAATTTCAGAGGGGAAAAATCCAATGAGTCCTATGATTGGAGCAATAAGAAATGCAACAAGGGAATCTAAATTGTATTTAAGAAAGAGATTTGGTGATTAGAAGAGCCTGAGAATTGATATTTCTAGTCTATAATAATCAGCATTTTAAAAGAATGAAATTCTACCGGTCTTTTTGAGCTACTAAATTCATCTTATTACTTTATTCAAATGATTAGAACAGCTGAAAATTGCACTAGATGAAATGTTTTGCATGAGGCCAAAGACTTTGTAACCTTAAGTAAGATTAAAAAGATTTTTCCTAGAGGATCAACTTAGACCCTGAAGTATTTTCCTGGTCCTCTGACCTCAGACAGAGCTCTCTAGCTCATCTTCCCACTGGGCTACTGGTTTCCACCCCTCACCATGGGGCAGAATTAATTAGTGTTTCTGAAGCTCTTCCAAACTACTGTCCAAAGGACGTACACAACAGAGGCCCCTCAAGCATAATCATCCTGTCAACCTTTTATCACTCCATGGCCCATTTACACGGCTGGTGTTTTAACATCCATAGTCCTGCAGTAAATTTAGCACAGCAACATGCAAAGTGTTATTATTCTCCAGAGAGAGCATATTTAATACTTTTTTTCCTTCAGATAAGCAGTGCTAAATTTACCCTTTTCTTCCTGCTATTTCAGAATAGCCCTAGATTTTGGCAGGCGACCTTAATAGAAATGTTTGCCTAAGCATTGGAAACATAAACACCATCAGGACAATTTCCAGGCAAGAACACGAAATAGGTGCCGGATTGAATAGAGGGTCACAGCTGTAAAGGGATTGAAGACTACTGCCTGCACACCATCCATCACGTTCCTGTCTGCAGCACAGAGTGGGGAGTTTGTCGCCTCTCCTGCTCCTGGGAGCACAGAGCCTATCAATCTAGCCATTTCAACAATGTCCGCTCTGCCTTTCACTCTCCACTCTCGTTGCAGAACTGCAGCCTTTCTGCAGATGATCCCTACCCTTCCATCTGCTTTGGCATCTGTGCTAGGAGCAGGAGCAGAGCTTCACAGCTGTGGCTTCCCTGGCCCAAGCCTCCAGGACCAACTCTGCAGATGCTCTAAGCACGGTATAATTGGGATGGTCTTTCAACCGATGCTCATGCGTTCCTTTTGAGTTATACAGAGAAGGAAATAAAATCTGTCAGAAGTAATCCTGAAAAGTTTCTCCTCTTTATTCTAAGAGCCACAACAAATTACCAAGATATCTGCTAAGGATGATTCATCTCACTGATGGGCTCCTGTGGGACAGGAAGGAGAAACACTGTGGTACTGAAGATAAGAAAATAAGTATACATTAGAGCAACCTGATTTTGAAATTTCTGATTTCATGACTTGTACGCATGGGTGTCTTAATTTGTAATAATTAATTTTGCTGTAACAGAGTACTACAGACTGGGTCATTTGCAAAGAATGTAAATTTATTTCTCATACCTCTAGAAGCTGGGAAGTGCACATCAAGGAGCCAGGATCTTTTGAGAACTTTCCTACCGTGTCTTCACATTGTGGGACACAGAAGAATGAGAACAAACCAACCCAGGGCTACAAGCCTTTTCTATAGACATTAATCCCTTCACAAGGGCAGAACCCTCATGACCTCAACTCCCCCAAAGTCCCGCCAACACTGTTGTAGTGGGGATCAAATTCCAACACATGAATTTTGGAGGGGACAAAATATTCAAATCATAGTAGTGTGTTTATGGAAACAATACATATTTGTTGTAGATAATGGGGAAAATATGGACAATTATCAAGAATAAGGTTGAAAAAGCATAGCCTGCAGGACAAATACAGTCCACTATTTTTATCAATGAAGTTTTCTTGGAACACAATCATGTCCATTTGTTTACCTCTGTTTGTCTACCTCTGTTCTAATGCTACAAAGGGGGAAACAATTAATTGAGATAGAAACATGGACCTCAAATATTTATTATCTGGTCCTTCATGGAAAAGTTTACTGACTCAAGATTTAGGAGAAAATGAAACTTATCCATAATTTGATAACTCAGACTTAAATACTGTTTTATTTTTATGTAACGATTGCTCTTTAGGCTCTTAAGGAAGGGAAACATACCCTCTCTGAATTCCTATTTTAATTCTTTAAAAGGAAGAAATACTCAGAGTCTAGGAAACATCTATTTCCCTGTAAATGAAGAGGGCAGGTAATGGGTGCAGAATCAGTGTTCTTTCTTCAGTTAAGCAATCTCCTTCACATCTTCCTGGGAGGCTGGCCAATAGCAAAGTATAGATTTGGGCTGCGACAGATGGGGAAAGCCTTCTAGGATTTTAGCATAAGTAGTTTGCTTTGGTATTGGTTAGCAAAAAACCCTTTATCTCAAAATTTTGCAGGGAAACCTAATGTCACGGGTATTATCAACCATGCACAAACGTGTACAGACTCTATTTCCTCTAATATATAATTTTTAAGATCCTCCATACCCCCAGTACGCATGCATATTAAGGTTTTCAATTTCTAATATGTCAGTCTCAATAATTTTGCAATTTCTTATATCATTTTTTAGTTTCTACCAGGATGAAATTTCAAACGCACAGTGAATCACTTCAGAGTTGAGTGTGGGATGGAATGGAAAGATCTATAGCTTCTCCTTCCTTCCTTTCCTCCTCTTATGCTTGTGTTGATCAGGAAAGGGAGACCCAAGTACACTATTTGCCATACATTCTTCCAGGGGATACTCCATATCCCCCTCTGCTGGCTTGTGATCTGGTCCAACTGATAATCAGGTCCATAAATCAGTGCATTGGCCAATATATCCATTTCTGTACTGAAATACCTGAGGCTAGATACTTATAAAGAAAAAAGGCTTACTCAGCTTACAGTTCTGGAGGTTCAAGGGCATGGCTACAGTGTCAGGTTGGCCCTGGTGAGGACTTCATGGGGTATGGCATCACAATGGTGGGCACCTGTTCAGGAGAGAGAGATCACATGATGAACAGGAAGCCAGAGCTCCATTTAGGAATCAGGCTCACTCTTTTTATATGAACTTCCTCATGAGAATTAACTCAACTTTTTTCTTAGGCAATTCCTCAATGACATAAACACTCCCCTGTAAGCCCACCTCTAAAAGGTTCCACCATATTATAACATCACCATACTGGGGGCCAAGCTTCCAACACAAAACACTTGAGAGACAAACCATACCCAAAGCATAGCAATCAGTATAGGCAGGTAGGACTATATCAGACCCATCTTATGCAGCACCCAAAGTTTCAGGGATCCATCTGAGAGACACAATTGCCACTTCCATCTGCCACCTACCTTATTCGTAAACTCACATCTGCAGTTTTCTAAAGAAAATGCTTAATGGCTCCTCACTGAGGTGTATTGTGAAATGCCTATGAATCCCATCTGCCACCTAAAGCCTCATTTGAAGATATGCAAGGATTGATGGGATCCTTTTTCTTGCCACATAGGAAATGTAGGGAATGAAGAAGGAGAAGAGAGAAGAATTTTCTTTTCCTTTTCAGATCTGCTGTGGCCCTACACCATCCCTCTAGTATTTTCCTTTATGGTCTGAGAGTTTTAAAATGAATCTGCATCTCCTAAGAGAAAATTCCAGGCTCCTTATCTTGGAGATAGCTCCAAACTTTAACAAAAGATAAACCCATACTTATCTTTTTCCCAAAAAGAAAAGGGAAAAGGAAAGGCATGAAACATTATTGTTACACATATTCTCCCATTTCAACTTTTTCTCTTTCAAACTAAAACAACTTCTCTCCTTATTTAACTCTCCTTATTTAAATTAAAAAAAAAAAAAAGACAGGGAAAATGCAGGAGCTCCTTTGGACTATTATTGCTCTGCAAACTTTCTGTTGGGCGCTCTAGCATTTCCAACTTCAGATTCCCAAACACCTGAACATCATTAGTTTCTGCATCTTCTTCCCACTTTATTGATATCTGGAAGTGATTTTTTAAAATCTGGCTTAGTCTTTTCTTGAATGACAAATTCACTATGTTGCCAAGATTGTGATTTATTAAAGCAAAAATTCAATACATTATGTACCACAGCATAAAATATTTTGTGTTGCTATTAGTATTATTTTTGTCTTATTTCGCTCACAGTCTAGCACTTTACCATAATTATCTAAATAACTGGAAAAATATATGAAACTAAACAAAGATCACACTCCCAATATTATTGAAATACATATAATTAGTTATTAAATATCTATGAAATGGGTAAATGTTCAATCTAACAAGGAATTATTGTTTCATTTGTTTCTGAGAATGTGTTTGAGGAATTGATAAAATGTTCAATATATAATGACAGATTAAGCTTACAGTGTTGCTGCAATCCTGGATGTTGGACACAGAAAATAACCAGAGCTTAAAACAACCAATTATACCATTGCTTTTATCCCTATGCATTTTTTTTCTGGTAAGCATTTATTATATGCACAGACAGGTGCAGCCCAAAAGAACAATTTATTTATTAAACCATTATTTCATGAGAATTTTATAAGATTTTTATTTTAAAGATTTTGAATTAAGAAAAGGTAAATAAAAGAGAGAGTTGAAGAATATTTATGAAAGAATGTAAAAAAATTAAAAGACAGCTTTCATTATTAGAACATTTATCATTAAGGAACAAATAAAAGATTAGATAGAGCTTCAGTCATAATAGGAGAGGGAAGAGGAGTAATCACTCCTTCCCACACTAGCATCTTTTTCTCTCCTACTTTTCTTGGAATAATTCTCCATGTATGGAAGAGATGACATAGAACTGCTATAAATAATTGTGTTTTTGAGCATCGTGAAAGTGTCTTCCTCTTAAGTGTGGCTCAGGTCTTGCCCATGCCTAAGGGACTTTTCTTAGGAATTATCTGGTTGCATGGAAGAAAAAAACACAATCATACTAAGTTAGGTGCAGGAAGAGAAGGAATTGGTAAATTGCAGGAAAATCTCAATAAGTCCCATGAAAAAGGAGGGAGCTAGGAATTGAAAATTATCTGGAACCAAAGTAGCAACTCACTGGTGCTACATGCTCATCTTTTTCTACTTTTCTCTTACTGTCTCTGCTTTATACTTCTTTTCTATACAAAGCAGCTTTTGCTGATCTACTTTCACATGAGTCATCCCCAGTTGTGTCTGTCACAGTTTGTTTAAGTGCCCTAAAAAGAATGAGCTGATGGACTGTGTTTCAGATCCAAATTCCTAGGAGAGAGAATCTAATTGGCCACTTGCAAGCCAAAGGGTAAACTCCTGCTGGATTAGCTGTGGTCAGGGAATCTAAGCCATTTCCTAGCAATGTTGTCCTTCCTAGGGCTATCTGGGAAATTTGAGTGGACTGAAAAGTTGATCTAGTTTCCTCTACAAGCTAGATTTTTTTAAAAAATCACAGATTCCATATAGCCAGGGCCCTCATAAACCCAGCTTCAAGGGACCAGAACCTTACCCAACTTCATCTGTGCATGGCTTAAGGTGGAGTCCAACTTCTTTATCAGAATATTGACTGACTGCAATTTAACCAATTCAAAGTCCAATTATATTTTTTCTGAATACACTATTTTTTAATTTTGACATCTTTAAGCATGGGGTTCAAGTGCTATCTATATCAATAAGCATTTACTTAACAAGTCTTAATTTTGACTGTCAGACTTGCTTTACCTAGGATGTCAATTCCCACAACTAACTCTATGACAAACAAAATGGTGAATAATCAGAAACCAAGGACTATCACCATTTTTTCACATTCTAATTCTAACACAAATGTTCTTCAGAATAAAAGCATCTTTTCCTCTTTTCTCCCCTCCTTTTCGTCCTTTTCTCATGTTAGTCAGCTTTTTGTAACTGTGACAAAATACCTGAGAAAATTATCTAAAAAAGAGTAAAGACTTATTTTGGGTCACAGCTTCAGAGACTCTAGTTCATGATCACTTGGCTCTATCACTTTGAGCTTGTAACAAGGCAGAAAATCATGGCAGGGAGTGCATGATAAAACAGAACAGCTCACCTCATGGTGGCCAAGAATAAAGATAGAGAAAAGGACCAGAGTTCCAATATCCCTTTCAAGAGCACATCCCCAGTGACCTCATTTCCTCCCACTTGGCTCTATATCTCAAAGGACAAACCACATCCCTATAGAACCACCTGCTGGCAACCAAGTCTTCAACACATTTACTTTTGGGGCACACTTAAGATCCAAACCATAACACTTTTCTTCCTCTTCCAAAAGTCATTTGATTAGAACTAAGCAAGGCTGGCTTCCACAAGGTAATGAGGGAAGTAACAAAAGCCTGGCACAGGGTGCTAGAACCCGAGAGGAATGGCTGTGCATGTGTGCAGCCCAGAGCTGAAAAAGGAAAAGAGGGTAGCCCTCCTGGAAGGCTTACAGGGTAGAGTGCCATAGCCCAGACAGGATGAGGAGGTATCCACTCATAGGGCGGTAGTGAAAGTGACTGGGAGTTCAGAGCCTGAGTGAGGTGAGGAGAGTCCACTCAAGTAGATAGGCACTGCAATGACCTGACACAGGGTGCCAGAGCCCAAGCAGGGTAAGAAGCATCTAGGTGCAAGGTGGAGTGCTTTAATAGTGGCAATGGTACTTTGGATGACTACTTAAATATGTAACTACAATGAGAAACAGATCAAATAATTACAGATCACCCATGTTGAGGATGGTGGGAGGCAGGGGATAAAGAGTTTATGTGAGAGGAAAAAAAAAAAAAAAACACTAAAATAAACTCTGTGGGTTGGGATTTAAACTGGAACTATTAGAGTCAACTCATGGTTTAAAACATAGAGATTGAGCCATGTAAAGATATATGTAGATAAATAGATACATTTATAGTTAGATATATAACTGTCTAATGTAGAGATGCAATATTTTCCAGTTCTATCTACTGGGATGTTTGTTTTGCTATGCTTTAGATATGGTTCAAGTGTGTCCCTAAAATGTGCATGCTTGGAAGCTTCATCCAGTGTGGCAATGTTAGGAAGTGGTGGGACCTTTCAGAAGTGGGTCCTAGTGGGAACCCCTCAGGTCACTGGGGGATGCCTTCAGATTAATGTAGTTCTCACAGAACCCTGAGATAGTTTTCAGGAGAGGGTTGTTATAAAAAAGCCCTCCCTATTCTCTGGCTTCCTGTCTCACTCTGTTGTCTCTCCTTCTCACATGTACAATCACCATTGTGATGCTATCCACTGTGAAGACTTGAGTCAAGCCCATGCCAGCACCATGGCTTTGAACCTTCAAAACAGTGAGCTAAGCAAATGTCTTCTCTTTTTAAAGTACTCAGCCTCAGGTATTTCCTTATAGTAATGGAAAATGGACTAATAAAAGGGGCAGTCAGCAACTCCCCCAAAAAATACCTGATCCCTACATCTTGCTTTCTAAATGTTATTTTTCACATTAAGGAACCATGAGTCTCTAGAAAATTAGCTGATTTCAGAGTGGAAGCAGACATATACCCAATGACTCATTTTTGAGCTGGAAAGTAAGGAAGTGCTAACAGAACAATGATGGCAGGTTTAAAAGCACAAAACCCAAACTCCAAAGACTCCTACTGAATAAATCTCGTATGATTTGAGTTTAAGTAATGTTTACAGATTATAAGACACTGAACGAAATTGTATTCCATAAACCCAGAGTGATATAAAAACAAATGAATATATTGAAATTTTGGGAGGAACCAGAATTTTATGTAGACTTGAAGTATTTCTTCACAAACTGCTTAACTAGGTACAGAATCCACAACAGTAAGTTCACAGTTGAAAAGTCTATCTGATAACACCTTAATCCACTAATAAATACAAATTTCACTTGTAACAGGATAAATAAAAAATATGTTCCATGTGATAAACTGAGAGTAGTATAGCATCTCTTCTGTGATAATTTTGCCAAAGATACACTATCTGAATCTAATGAGGACATATCACAAACACAAATTATAGCATCTACTACAGTACAAATGGCCTGTAATTCTTTTTTTTTAATTTGGTTTTTATTTTATTTTTATGTGGTGCTGAGGATCGAACCCAGTACCTTACATGTGCGAGGCAAGCACTCTGCCACTGAGCCACAACCCCAGCCCATGGCCTGTAATTCTTAAAATCAAAAAGCTTATGAAAATAAAAGTCAGAAAACTTTCCGGATTAAAAGAGACGAACAGGGCTGGGGTTGTGGCGCAGTGGTAGTGTGCTCGCCTAGCATGCGTGAGGCACAGGGTTCGATCCTCAGCACCACATAAAATAAAATAAAATAAAGATATTCTGTCTGCCTACAACTAAAAAATAAATATTAAAAAAAAGAGAGAGACGAATGTGCCATGAAAGCTAAACATAGCAAGTGTACGTTGTTATAAAGACATTATTGGAAGGACAGGCAAAAGGGGATGTTAACTAGATGTCAATCATCAGTAAACTCTAATTTCCTGATTTCAATAGTTGTGACTATGCAGAAAGAATTTTGAGTAAGTAGAAAGAATCTATTGGGAAAAAACTGAATATCAATAAATTCCAGCACTGCATTGGTCTTGAAAGCAGGAAATTAGAGGCAGGCAGCAGAAACAAAAGGATCATAAATAGAATGATGAAGTCTTTGTGTTTAAAGTAATAAACACTTCAACTAGGCGCGGTGGCGCAAGCCTGTAATCCCAGCACTCAGGGAGGCTGAGACAGGAGAATCGCGAGTTCAAAGCCAGCCTCAGCAATGGCGAGGTGCTAAGCAACTCAGTGAGACCCTGTCTCTACATAAAACACAAAATAGGGGTGGGGATGTGGCTCAGTGGTCGAGTGCCCCTGAGTTCAATCCCCAGTACCAAAAAAAAAAAGTAATAAAACTTTAAGTAACTAAATACAGAAATTGAACATTTTCTGCAATGAACAAATAAAGCATTTATTAGGCATTTTAGTACAATACACTATAATACTTCCCATATACATTTTCTCCATACAAAAAATGAGTTATGATTTTCTTCATTTCCAATATTAAAAATAAAGATCCTAAAATGGTTGGTCAATATTATATACTTATAAACATTAAGGCCAGTGATATAATAGCAAATGTTTAACAACCAGCTACCTAGAAAAGGAAAAAAATCCCTCTTTATAGTGTTTGCCAATTTCTGTGTTGTAAATATTCTCACCATGTGACCACCAAACATGATGTCAGTGAACACAGTCAGAAAGAAATGCCCTCACCCTCCTTTGGCAAACTAGGCTTAGTCAGCCTCAGTACAACATTGGCTAGTGCCAAGATTTGAAAACAGTTAAATCCATAGCCCACTGTGGTATAATTGTTGAATGTTGTCCTTAATATAATATGTGTGGGGGAGGGTCATTTCAATATAGAGGAGGGAGGTATTAAAAAAAAAAAAAAAACATTAAGAGATGGCATTGTCCCATGACAACACACACAAAAAAGGAATCCAACCCGAACTTGACTAGAAATTTCACCAGCTGTTAATGAAAATGAATGAAAAATTTATACAAACTCACACTACATATGTTTTTATATACACAAATATATACATTAGGTATTTTATTATACATGGATATATGAGACTGGTTGTTATATTTTATGACTCATTGATTGATAGGTGTATATGGAGAGAGATAAAAAGGAGATCAGAACCTTACTATAATGTATGACTACAATGCACTAATAAAAAAGAAAGAATTCATACATTGGCACTTCTGTGAATCTCCTAGTAACTACTTAGGTCTTTCTTAGTTAATAAAGTGCTTTACTGGTGCAAAGAAAAGGGGAGATCAGTGCATTGTATGTTATGTGTTATATTATACATTAAAGATTAAATTAGATTTTATATTGCATATATATCACAGAGAGATGATTGTTTGACATACCTCTGGACCAACCAGTCAAGATTAATTAATTTCATTTATAAGTCACCTTGGCTGCGCCAATTTAGGGCATTTTATGAGAGTTTTTTGGGATAAGATTTCCTTGAGTCTGCAGATTCACTCTGGGAGGCTACCTCTAGTTAAGTTTTCCTTCAGAGTCAAGGAATCACTAACTCAACAACTCGTTGACCTCCAGGACTTTTACTTTTTTGACAGTCATTAACTCTCTTTAATACCTTCACTCATATCCATTGTATATTAACATCAAATGACCAAACTAGAACAAATCAACAAAAAGTCAGGAATATCAATTAAATTATGATTTGTTCTAGTTTGTTTTTTCTTTTTTCAAAATCACATTACTTGAAAGTTAGAGGAAATAGTTCAAACTACTTCTCAGACTCTGATTTGAAAAGCAGACTCACATTTGTGGTAGAAGGGACAGCCATGAACAGACCAAACTGAGCCTTCAGATAGTCTAAGTTGCTGTGAAAAGTTGGCCCATCTGTTTTTTTCTAGAGACTGTACATTATGATTGTAATATTGAAAATTCATTCTCATTATCTCTGTAGCTCTGCTTGCAGTTATTCTTAATTGGTAACCTTTTACTTCTGTTTCAAGTTAACAGTATTGGTTCCTTTCTGCCATTTGCTCCCTCTGCTCTTCCCAAACAAGGCAATTATGAATTTGTCCTCTTAATTAGCAACATCTAGAATAAATTATGACACAAGCCAGTTAATAGATGAGGAAATTGAGGCTCAGTTGTATAAGAAATCTGCCTGGGGATGCCCAATGATAGACCATGAGAATTGATGAAGCTGGATTTACAATTTTCAGTTCAGAGTACAGTGCCAGGTCAACCAAATCTTACAGCAGTGTTTCTTCTCCTGGAAAACATTTATCTTTAGGATCTTCTGACATACATTAGTTACTGGTCATTGTTAATAAATATCTTTATATGGCAAAATAAATATTAGTCTCAGGTCAACTTGTCAAAGCCTTGTATCTAGAAAATGTCTAAATAGATGTATCTAATTTTAAAACCTTATTATTTCCAATATACCACACTGCCAGTTTTAGACATGAACAGATCCTGGGAGCTTTTATGGAGAACCTGAGTATTTGACTTTCAGATGGTTTCCTTTCTGCATAGTTAATGGCTTTATCTCATCCATAGATGGGTTAGTGTCCTTTAGTATAAATTGAAGTAGAGTTGTCAGTTAAAATAACCAAAAAATGCTGGTTGGTATCATGAACATCACTCACATTCACATTCATGCTTCATATGATCTGAGCTTGATACAATTCATAGAGCAAACAGAAGTCTCTACATCCTGCCTGTGAGGGTGACTGTGAGGTTTTTGAGGTTTGATGCTAAGGTTACCAGTGAGATCATGGGCTGAAGCTTCTTTAGTCCTGCTTACGTAGAAATGGCTTATGGACGAGTAGGGAGAAATATCAGTAGCATTGATTTTCCTACCACTTATTAACCTTTAGAAACCTTTTCTAACTTATTTTCTAAAAGGATATTTTACTAGAAAGGCAATTATTTCCCAATTTAAATATCTATTGGCTGAACCCCAGTTGTGCTTGTCATCATTGTCGTCCTGGTCTAAGATAAACATAATGGTTTGGGGATTTAGATGATTCTGAGAGCTCTGAAGATTGCACATGAGGGAGCCCAAGTGAGGCTGCATTATTGGCAATCATCCTGGAACTAATAACAGCAGCTACTGGGCCTATAATCTCTGAGGAATTAGCAGCTAACTTCTTTTTTCTCAATTTGCAGGACATCATCATTACCATTAAAAGGCAGTTAAGATGATAATGTGCCACTGGAACTGATACAGTGGGCATTAAAGGGTTATAAGTGAAAGTGCTGAGATAGCAGTTCTGACTCAGCCCTAGTCCTGAACCTTCTTCCTCTTGGGCTGCTGCTTAGTAAAAACGTTAAAGTGACAGAAGAGAGAGCACCCACTATGAACATATCTGTTGTAAGTTGTTTGTTTCTTGGGGGTGATTCCTTTTCTTGGAGGTGGCACTGAGGGAAGTCATCCCTTTCACACCCAAAGGACAGTGTATCCTGTGAGCTCATTTATGTGCAAATTTATAATAATAACCAAGAATTTCAGAACAAAGAAATACAATTAGAGCACATGAAAGTGTAGAAGCAGCAGTAAGAGAAGAAAAGCCATAAAACTACCCAAGATTAGGCAAGGCCAGGGATGTTCAGGGGACAGAACAGAAAAAGTGACAGAGAAATAGAATTCAAATCAATAAACATTTGCTGAATCCCTGGAGTGCTGCTCTGCATGGGTGATGATAGAGAAAAGAACACAGAAGGTGTGGTCTCTTCGCTCTTGGAGAGTAGATCTGACTGAGAAGATAAACACATATGATAAGTACCATGAAAACATGATAAATATTTGAAAAATACAATCAAATGAAAGTTACAGGATTTCATGGGAACATATAGCAGGGATCAATCAAAGCAGACAAATCATCAAGCAGACAGTATGGATCAGCACAACAAAAACATGGATAAAAGTGAACACAAAAAAATTGACAAGATCAGTAGAGCCTTAAAAATCTCCAGAATAAGCCAGGCACAGTGGTGCACGCCTGTAATCCCAGTACTTTGGGAGGCTGAGACAGGAGAATCCCGAGTTCAAAGCCAGCCTCAGTAATGGTGAGACGCTAAGCAACTCAGTGAGACCCTGTCTCTACATAAAACACAAAATCAGGCTGGGGGTGTGGCACAGTGGTTGAGTACCCCTAAGTTCAATCTCCATTCCAAAGAAAAGAAACCCTGTCTCTAAATAAAAAAAAAAAAAAAACACGCAATAGGGCTGGGGATGTGGCTCAGTGGTCGAGTACCCCTGCATTCAATTTCTGGTACCAAAAAAATAAAATAAAAATAATTGCCAGAATAATTGGAAATTCAATAATTAGTACTATAATAATGATGATGATCACTACCATTCATTGAGTAGGTATTAACATCCCATATTTACAAGTACCTCAATTGAAATTTAGGTAACTTTCCCATAATGATATAGCTACAAAAAATATTGATACCAGGAGTTGAATTTAAATCAGACTAACTATATAGTCCATTTGCTTGTCCAATATACTATATTTTGATACCCAAAACGAAATGAAAATAATGTTGGCATTTAATAGCCAGCTCAATTAACAGAATCAAAAAAGAAGTCACAAGAATGAAAACTGGAGAATCAAGATAATACAATGACACATGGGTCTATAAGTACATGAGTTTTTATCACTAATTTGAAACAGAGCCAGGATTGCTGTTCCAATTTAGTTGCCTTTATACAGATTAGAAAGAGATAATGGTAAATAAATATAACTATAACTAATTAATTTAGTATCACTACAAATCTGTGGTATATTCCTTACATTTTTGTGATTTTTGCCATGACTTTTATATGTTTAAGTGACATCCAATCCAAATGACATTTGAGACCTTTAAAGAACAAGGGTAATATAGTTAAGTCATTTATCATTGGGGGAAAAAAAAAACAAGAATTAGAAGACAAAAGTGATATGGAGTTGCTGAAAATTCTAATTATGGGGGGCTACATAAAAATGAGAGAATAAGACTTCTTTTTTGAACTTTGTAGAAAAAAGGCATTGACATAGGACAGAGGAGGCCAGACACCCAGAGAATTTTCAGGAAGCAGGTTTATTTAAGAGCAGTGGTCCAGAAGGGCTAACACCTAAAAGTCTCTGGACCCCAGGTCTGGAAATTCTTTTATAAATATACTCATGACAGTGAGTGGGTACATAACAATTATTCTGTGTCCCATATTCTCAGACTAGACACAGATTTCACAAGTTTTTACCAAGAAAATAGAGATAGTGTCATTTGTACAGCAACAAGCTTGATTGCAGATCTAGCTTTTACAAGAAAGAGGAAGCTTCAAGCCATGTGCTGAGCTCTCTGCAGAACTCCTGCTGACATTCTTTGTAAAGATTTTGTTGACCAGGAGAGAAGCTTATATGTTACAAATATGGTGGAGGTTTCTGAAGAAGCTTAATTGTGGTAAGGGTCTTTGGGGGACTACTAAGATATATAAGATGTTGCTACAGTTTGGATCTGGAATCTTCCCAAAAGGCCCATGAGTTGGAGGCCTGGTCAGTCCATGATGCTAGGGGAAGGTGGTGGAAACTTTAAAATGTGGGACCTAATATGAGATTTTCTGGTCATTGGGGGTCATCAGAGGCATGTCCTGGAAGGAGCTAGTGGGACCCCAGATACTGCCCTTCCTCTTTCACCTTCAGACATGAGGTGAGGGTTTTGCTCCACCAGGTTTTCCTCTCCACATTGTGCTGCCTCACCAACAGCCCAAAAGCAATGGTAAACCGAACATGAACTGAAAATTCTAAAACTGTAAGCCAAAATAAACCTCTTCTCTTTTTAAGTTGACTATCTCGGGTTTTTGGAATGAAAAGCTGATTAACATAGAAGTGATACACTGCTCTCATTGTCTACTGGAGAATAATCCACTTAATAGAAGAAATAAGGTTTTTCCTTTAGCCTAAGCAGTAAGAGGAATTTGCCACTGGGATCTTCATACAAAGCAAGTTAAGCCACACAAAGAATCCAGTAGTAATTACCTCCATAAATAATTTATTAGGTTATTTTCAAATAATCCCTTTCTTTTTAAAGATTTATGGAAAACAACTTTTGAGATGTCTGCCTAACCTATAAGCTACAGGATCAGGCTTCTAGTGTCTGTATTTCTACTGATCACTGGCAGATACATGATTCAAATCATCATAATAAGATGTTGCACAAAGGAGAATTTGATCCACCTGGTAACTGGGAGGGGAGGGCAGTCTACACTATGGCAGAGCTTGAAATCAAAGTTCACCTACTGTCTCAGCTGTTGTTCCAGGGCTCCTATTTGCCTGAAAACTAGTTCTCCAACTTTTTCTTGAATTCCACGAGATATTGCAGGAGGCTTCTAAAAATTTCTATTTTTTTAAAAGCTAACTTGAGCAAGTTTCTTTAATTTGCAATCCAAATTCTAAATTAGGTTAACCCAATTCCAGATTCAAGAGTCACAGCTAGATATTATTTTCAGGATATCTGAATCAATACTGTCCCTGCCAGATTTAACTTACACTAATTCTGAAGCAACCATGATTATCTCTACTTATCCAACAGAGGAAAAAGTAAAAAATTTTAGAAATAATATCTGGGGAGATATTAATTAATATCTGGGGGGAAGGTGTAATTCAGTGATGGAGCACTTGCCTAGCATGTAGGAGGCCCTGAGTTTGATCCCTAGCAATCCCTAGCACTGCAAAAATAAAATTAAAAAATATATATATTTTTAATTTTATAATAAAATATATAAATATACAAATATATATATTTATATATATGTAAAATTTAAATAGAAACCCAAATGTCAAGTGATGAACTAATCAATGTTTAATATATATTTTCTACCTTCTCCTTGCAATTTCTATCAAAAAACAAGTAATGCTAACATTAGTGGAAAAAATTATACAGAAACAATGATGGTAAAGAAAGATATATAATTTACTGAATATCAGCTCTGTATCAAGTTTAATAATATTTTTCTTAAAAGCAAACTGTTGGAGTCAGTATTTGTTGAAATTTGACAGTAATCTGTCCTTTAGATTGTGTATCCTTTGAGATACAGTAATTGAATAAGCATTAAAATGTCAGATTTGGGGAGGAGGGAGAATAGGGTGATCTTATAGTCCAACTTAGGCCAAGGACAATATGGTCTTTTTACTGCTTCCCTCTGGATGCATTTTATCCTTTAGGTCACAGTAACTCATGGCTATATTTTCTCCCTTGTTCCTTCCTTCATCTCTTCACTGCAAGGGTACAGACTGGAGTTCCTTTTGACCTGGTAAACAGATGAAAATCGGCTTGCAAAGAGCAGATCAAATCAAACTCAAAGAAAAAGCAGGAGTTGATTTTAAATATTAACTGTTCTTTCTCTAATCAAAAAATAGAAAACTAACCCCTCCTGCTTCTCCATTGATGGAATAATGAATGTATGAAAAAAAGGAAGCACAGTATTGCTCCGGTACTCCTGATCACCCCCTTCCATCTGTGGTACACTTCAGTACCTACCAGTATTTTTATCTCTATTTGGGAAAAAAGCATCAGAAATCGTCAATACCTTACTCAAGTAGGTATGTTCAATGCAAACATATATTTGAGTTCATACTCCATAATAGAATATTTTAAAGCTATGCCACTCTAAGGACATTTTAAAGTAATAAATAGGGTCTAAACATGGGAATGATGAGTTCAGACAGAAAGAACAAAAACAAAACAAGAACATATGTGCATTTAATTAAACTTGGGAGAGACAGCACAGTAGGTGGATGTGCTGTCTTGGCAGGCAGGAGAATCAGGCATATCATCTTCTATGCAATGCAACCTGCCTGGAGCAAAACACTGAGATCCATGAGGATGTGATTTTCTCATACTTAAAATGATTGGAAAAGGTTATGAAAGAGTTAATCAAATAAATAATTTCTATTTTACCTTCTTCTTTGCTTTGATTGCACCTGCCTCCCCCTCCCCCCGCACACACACACCTTTCAAAGCACGGCATAGTAGAAAATGCCGGAGCTAAATTAGTCATAAAAATCAAGCTTTTTCTTCTTTGATCTCTCTGACTCTTTATATAATCTTGGACAAATTACTGTTTCAGTCACTGCTTTCCTGCCAAAATATCTTGAGAAATTCCCCAGACAGAGGAGATTGGTGGCCTCCCATCCTATGCTTGGTTTGTCGTTTGACTGAGACTACGAAGCTCCAAGGCCTTGCTGACAGTGGAATCAAACTGAATTTAACTCAACCTCTAAATCCCTGCTTAGCTCCTACCATGTCCAGTCATCATCCTGCAAGTCAAACTACACATCATGCCTGTGCTACTAGTTCTCTACGACCATGTTCCTGCAGACTGACCACTCAGGGCATAGTAATAGAATCCACTTGCCTATAAGGACATAATAGACAAATGCATCTCCAAAGGACTTACCTTTTTGCCACATTTGACTCCCTTATATGTTGTCTCTGGCCTGATTAAAACCTGTCTCCACTGTCCACCCCTCTGCCAGTGTGTGCTATAGCAAAGCTAAGAGCTATATTTCTACCATCTAGGTCACTCCTTGACCTTCCTTTCTGCCCTTCCCCTGGGGCCTGCTGCTGCTATGCCAATACATGTCAGTACATAATAGCCTTCTGAACTGAGACTTGGATTTTCCACCTATTAATAAGAACATTGGCAAATACTGAAAAATATCTACCTAAACTCTGAAATTTATTCACACCCAGGAATTGCATACCTAATAAATGACTCCAGAAGTTCTTTAGTATTTTATGTTTCTTCTTCCAGGCCTCACATTTCCTACTTATTACCACAAAATTTTTGAGGTTAAGGCCTTTGTTTTCTTCATTTTTGTCCTTTGCCTCCTTCTTTCCTCTCTCTAACATCAATTTTTCTCCCAGTGGCTAGAATAATACCCTGCATCTAAAAAGCACTCAAAATTTATCCAATTAAATTGAAGGGATTTTCCTTATCCAGGGAAATTATAGAACAATACTTTGAAGAGAAGGTCAGGAGGCTATTAAAATAGTATAGGCCCAGGATGATAGTGAGAGATGATAAAAAAAAAAAAATGGGAACATTCTGGATATATTTAAAGTCCAATAGGATTTGTTGAGAGATTAGATGTAAGATATGAGAGAGGAAAGTATGAATGCCATTAGAATGCTTCCCAAATATTTCTGTTCTCTGTTCTTCAGGGAACATAATAAAATTTCCCTTGCAATAGATGTTCTTTTTATTCTGACCAATGAGCAAAAACTGAGCATTTAATTCCTGGTGGCCCTTAGATGCATTTTTGTCCCCCTCCGCACAAAGACAACAATGTTTAAGATGGCTACTATTTCACCTAATAAAAAAAGACACCATATACCTCATGATAAACATGTCATGTGAGAAAGAAATAGAGAGGAAAGAAAGAGAACTCATTTTTTTCAAAGCACTGAGATTTGAGGGTTGATTCTTACAGCAAAATAACATAGTCTTCCCTATTGATAAAAAGAAATGTCCCTGGAAATACACTGCTGCTCTAATAAAACCTTTTGAAATGGCATTGTTGTGACCGGGTGCTGTGTGACAAGGAAAGGTTGATATTGAAGGGTAGAAAGATGGAAGTTCATATTATTCAAAAAGTACAGCATTTGGTAAAAATGTCACATGTGGTGACTTGAAAAACAGATAGTGAACCCAATGAACTTACAGCTTTACAAGAAAAACAAAGCATTAGTAGAATGCAGTTGCTGCCTTAGGCAGCATTTGACAGGCTATTATAAGAATGATTAGAGGAAAAAAAAAAGAGTTGACTAGTTCACAATCAGGAATGAAGTGATGTAGGTCAAAACTTTGGAGATCTGTAGCACTGGAAGAAATAACCATAAAAAGAAAACATCAAATGAAAAGTTATAAATGTTTGGATGTAAAGTCCCACCACATTTCAGCCTATGGCAAGGATCAAACCAAAAATGTGGTCTCCACAGCCATTTTTTAAAATCTCAGGATGAATTAGCAAGTTGAAAGAATTAAGATGAGTTCAGGGAAATCCTAACAGTTTTACCAAGTGGGCCTAGAAATGTGGTTCTACTACTGAAGTCTCTCATAGGCTCAAGATACCTGCAATTAACTTGAGAAATAAATAGATATTACAAAGAAGCCCATGGGGTTGGTACTGGCATACTTCTGACAATAGTAAAATAAGAAAAGAGCTAAATACAATTCTGAGTGGGTTACTATGCTAAAAAGGACCATCAATTTGGACTAAATAAGACTGCAACTGCTGACATCTAGAATGGCTCATGGGTTCCCAAGCTTCTAATAAAACCTTTTGAAATGGCATTGTTGTGACCGGGTGCTGTGTGACAAGGAAAGGTTGATATTAAAGGGAAGAAAGATGGAAGTTCATGGAAGTTCTTGTTTGGGATACCTGCTCAGTCCCAAACAAGAGCATATTCACAGCTGCTCTTGTAAATATGGCCAAGGAGCATAACAGAGAAAAAGAAAGCCCCAAGGTCATAGAGACAAGAGTCATAAAGAATACTAAACTTGGAAGTGATTAAGGACCTACTTAAGCAGTGTTCTATATACCCAATATAGAAAATCTTAAAATTTCCAATGAATGGAATTTTATATTCAGCAGATTAGTAAAATCTCTGCATACCCTGCAAACTTCCTCTTTCTCTTCTAAAGTATTTTTTGTGATTCTCCAATTGTACGTTAGTTTTTGAGTGTAGAAAAGTTTACTTAAAACCTTCTATCTAAAAGAGCCATATCCAAACTTACTTTAGAGATTACTTTGCATCAACTAATGATTGTGAGTTTTGAGCTAGAAGGAGTAAAGCTTTAGAAATGTCTTTCTTGAAAAGGAAGTAGTAAATTTGATGTACAAAAGACAAAAATGAATCATGCATTTGGTAACGAAAAAGATGTCTGTGTTGGTCATCAGTTTCATATCCACAATTGTCTACATCTACATATTTCTTCCTCTTCTAGGTCATCTGTATGATCTCTTCCCAGTTTTCTTAATAGTAGACAGTGGGATGGAGAGAGGGATAGTGAGTTTTCTCTAATAAATTGTGAGTGGAAGTTCAGTTTCTTATTCTAGGAACATAATTTAATCTCTAGTGTAAGAAAGTCTTTTTTTTCAGAGGGGGCATGGGGGCAGGAAAGATGGTAGAATGAGATGGACATTATAGCCCTAGGTTCATATATGACTGCATATATGATGGGATTCTACATCACGTACAACCAGAGAAATGAAAAGTTGTGCTCCATCTGTGTACAATGAATCAAAATGCATTCTGCTATCATGTACACCTAAGTAGAAAAAATAAATTTTTTTAAAAAGAAAAAATACATTTTGTATAATGCCCTCTGCCCCCCAAAAATAAAGAAAGTCTTTTTTCACTTTGGCATTGGGACCAGCAATTTTTAAGGAGTTGGCACTCCGTCAGTCTGGATCCCTGAGTGATTACAATGACAGAGTCCTCCACGTACCCAGAGTGAAAAGCTAAGTTGAGTGAATAATAAACTTGTTATTTAAGCCACTAAAATTGGAGGCTGTTTACTACCACAGCATTAACATGCCTGTTCTGATTAAAATAGGAAGGAATATTTCCAGATCAATATCTTTTATGGAAGTGATTTATATTCCTTCAATTATGGCAAAATTATATGTTATTCATTTTTTATTACTGCTTACAAATTATATGATTTGTTAGCTCAAGGCTAATTAAAGATCCTAATTTCCTAATAAGTTCTTCTGATTTTTACATTTTTACTGAAATTAATATTTCTTTTTTTTTAATTGAATGTTCCTTGCTTTCAAAACAAAATAAAATAATTTGATAAAATTATTCAACACTATTGATAAGTGTTAACTATATGGGTATGTGTTTGATTTATTATGAAGTAAACTTACTTTCAAGTAATTCAACAATGTTATTATAATCCATGTGAAATAGTCATAGGGTTAGACTGACATGTAATCTGTTTTTCTTCTATAATATTATATACCAAGATTTAAAATATAATGAGAAATTCTAGTGCAATCAAAAAAAGATCAACATAACCAAATATTTCAGATATTCTTTGGAATTGAGATCATGAATTTATTTCAATAAATAGCGTTACTGATAAGAAAATGGATGCAACTAAAAAAACTGAAGCCCTTTGGGGAAGCTGTATTATTTGAGACTCTTAAGAATAGTGTCGCCTAACAGTATTTCTTTTATGCTAGTGGAAAGTGACAGCTTCCTCCCATTCCCTAGGGCCTATTTCAAACTCTGTATTTGGAGATCTAACTCCTAAAGTCTAAATCATCCTTGATTCAAAAGCCAAAATTTGTGGAAAAACAATCAGCTTTTTGGCTCAGTTTCAGGTAAAAAACTAGATAATGAATTTAATAATACTGATTTTTTTTCTTCTGCAGATCATAATGTTTACAATGACCCAATAAAGTGATTTATATGAAGGTTTAGGTAAAAGCAAAGCTTTTTTAATTATTTGGATTTCTTAATTGGTCATTATCAAGTAGCCAGAATAAAAAAGATTAATTAAATCAGCAAAAATCTCTGTGGATATAGGCTGAAATTACCCAATAAGATTAGGTCAGTTTCATAAATCCACAGTCTGTTATATAACTGAGAACTCTTGTTTTTGTTGTTTTGTTTTGTTTTGCTTTGTTCCTTTTTAAAATGTCACAATTTCAAGAGAAGATATGAAAAGTTGTGCAGTCCTCCAACATCTAGGCCTCATACTTAAAATATGCTAATTTATTCAACTACTTGAAAGGACAATGATAATGAGTGCAAACTTTGACTCAGATCTTGGAAAAGCTCACAGATTTCTCAAAGTATCTTCTTTGGTCTGTTAAATGGGCATAATAATATCCACCACAAATGTTGGTCATGTGATTTTGCATGAGATGAAGCATACAACTTCTCTTAGCTGTGTGCCTTGTAATAAGTAAGCATTTAGCAAACATTAACTGTCATTGGTTCATGACAGTAATTTCAAGAAATAACACAGTAGTGTTTGAGGATATGGATTAGTTTCAGTGCATATTGAATAAACCTTTGAGGCATTATTTGACAATAGGTTTCTTAAAAGCCAGGATAGTGTTTAATACAATTTTTGCATGCTTTAGAGTGACCACCACATCTGGTAAAAAGCAGATATTTAATAAATGCTGTGAAGTAACTGAATTTTCACAAACACAAAGCTGATTTCAGTGCCCTTTTTGTATTTTTCTTGCATATTTTTGTTCAGTGCGGGTGTTTTCACCTTGAATTTTCCAATTTCATAAAGGTTTGATCTGGGTACAGATAGGATGGTGCAAATATGAGAGGAGAGATATAAATGCTTACTTTGGAGCTCTGTTTTTATTTGGTGACTGTGTACTATTGGACAGCATAAAATAGTTTTCCATATTTAGAAACTAGTAAGCTACAACCCAAACTTTGGGTTTTCTAAATTTATTTCAATTGGCAAAAAGAATATTTTCATTTTTCAACAGGACTTAAAATACTCAAACAGTTACAAACAACTCTTGGAAAGAACATTTTAATGAGTCGAATGTAAATATATGTAAATAAATTAAACCCACACAAATTAACTTTCCATACAAGCACTTATAATTAAGAGAAAAAGTGTCTGACAGTAGAAATTTGGGTTTTGCTTAGCTTAAGCTAGCCAAGAGAAACAAATCATGTCCAAGATTATCCAGAATGCATTATGTGGAATGTAAAATGTTACCAATTTCCTTGTGTTTCCACTAGCAATGTAACTCCCAGAACTAAAGACAAATCCAACCCACAGAGGGAGCCCATTAACACCTGGTTCCCCCCAAATCAATGCAGCAGCTAATAAGAGAATAGCCTAATTTAAGACATAAATCTAAGTCAGAATCAGAAAGTTTATATATAATCCTAACCCTCTTTCCTCTAAGACACCAGTATACATAAAATCTCTGTGATTTCAGATTACTCTACATTTTTAGCTTTATTTCCCACTAGTGAAAATAAACTGACATATACAAGCACCTATTATAAGCCAGGCACCATCTGTGTTAATTTCCATATTTCTTAAAATTTTCTCAATAATAACATGTAGGAGATGTGCCAAAGACATCAACTTCTTACCTAGTATGATTCACCTTCCAACGGATTGATTCTCAGTATCAGCTTTGTTTTGGTCAACTCTTACAGGAAAAAAAAAAAACTGAAGTCTAAATGTCATTTCCTTTATCTGTTGCAACTCACCTAATAAGTGGCAAAAAATTCAGATAGAGGTGTACCTGCTTCCAATGCCCAGGTCCTTTCCACTCTGCCATGTATTGCCTGAGCCTAGTATAGATTATGGGATTAATAAATACTTTTGAATAAGTGGATAAATAAGTAAAAATGATAATACATCATTTTACCATTTTGAAACTGCTTTTCATCTGAGGCTTTTGGAAAATTTCGCATTACTCTCTGTACAAAAGAAATTATAGTAAACATATGTTCCTCCACAATTTATGAGATACACATTTAGAGATCATTTTTCTCTATTCAGTGATCTCAGAAATTGTTCTCAAATTATCCTGTGTTCCTGTCTTCTGCCTTTAATAAATGGATTGCCAACTACTACAAAACATTAGCTTTAAAGTGGATAAAATTCTGTTTGACTCATAAGTTGGCTGATTTGCAACATTGTGAAGGCAATGTTAGGCCACTGATGAATTTTATTTACTGGTTTAAGGGAAAAAATCATCACTTAATTTATAAGGCCTGATCTAGATGAAACCCCCAAGAGCCAAGTTCTTACTTGAGAATGCACATCAGCGTCTTCAAATTCAATTAGTGTGATTTTCCAGGACAAAATCACAGCTCCCAGCAAAGTGTCCAGCCCCTGGAAACACAATCAATCATGCTGGGCAACATAAGCCGAATGAAAGCTCCTCACGTGCATCATAGAAAGACACAGAGAAAACAATGAGAAGGAAAAGGACAAAGCCTTGATTAAGAAAACATAGTTCATACTCAGAATTTAACATTTATCTTCTCACTTACTCCACACTGTCAGTAAATAGTGGAGATATGAAACCTGAGTAAATCTCCCTTGGAGATATCCTTTGACAAGGTAAGAGACTAAACAAAAAAAAGATATCCAAGAGATTTCCTCTCATCTTGGCATATAAATAATAAAGTTGTAAAGCACCCTCAAGATCTTTCTCTTCAGGTAAACAGATTAAATGAATAGGTGACTGGTCAAAAGTCACAGAACTGAAAGTCTGGCTGGGAATTCAAACTAGAGCCTCTGGACGCAGTTTAGAGCTTTGATGACTCTACCATGGAAGGTCCTAAGATACATGAACCCCTCTGCTGGTTGAGGATGGGACAATGGGAAAGAAACACAAAGTTCCTGCTGTCAGTGAGCTTATAACTAAAATGATGCTCTCTCAGATCAGGAAGAATGCTTACAGATAATTTGCCTCAGACCTTTGATATTTTGCAGATGAAGAAACTAAGGTCACATAGATGAAAAGAACTATTTAAGATTACACAACCACAAAGTCTGGCTCAAGGTTCAGTTGTTGTTCTCTAAGTTCATTTTACCCTGGTAAGTCATACAGTTGGGCTAAGGTAAGGGTGTGGGGTGTACTGGCTCAAAATACCTCTGAGATATGAATTTATCTGCTGAGTTATATTTAGTAGTAATGCTCAACCCATGTTTACATCACAAGTTACCCGAAGGCTGAGGAGCATCATAGATGAATGATGCAGACACATCCACAGCTAGACTGTGATGTCACGATGAAATCCGATAAAAAGGATGTACATCTAAAGAAACTGAATGACCAGGGGTACTGAAGAAGCTCCCTCCTTTCAAACCTCAGTAACTATTCTTTTGTAGAGAAGGTATCAGGAACAAGGACCCAAACTGAGCAAAGGGATTAAAGGTTGAGGGAGAAGCCGGTCAGAGGTGAGCACTGGCTCAGACTCACTTGGTAGAATGTGCATCATACCCTCTCTATCCTATAAAGTACCTGAGAGAACATGGAGCTCTGATATGTGTGCTGAACTCTAATTATGCCAAAATGATCTAATAAGCTAATAAAATTCAAGCGATGTTGGTAACGTGACCATATGTTATCCACAAACCAGATGTCCTTGAGCAATTGTTAGTTCCTGGATATATGCTTAATAAAGGTGGCCAATGGCTTCAGAGACTTAGTGTCATGGAATTACAGACAGTGTCATCATTGTTAGCTGAGCTAATCAGGAATGGCTATAATGATCAGAATGAGCAACTTACAAAATGTGATGAAATTAATAAATGGATTGCCAACTGCTACAAAACATTAGCTTTAAAGTGGATAAAATTCTGTTTGACTCAAAGCTGAGTAACATCACTCCATAAACATCAACAACTCTTTTGGATTCTTGGTCAAATCAGTGGGTTCTGATTTTTAACACACACTAGAAAATCACCCTTAATCTTCTTATGTATTGGCTTTTTCAAGTATTTGTATTAGTTTGTGTTTCCTTCCCATAACAGGATACATGAGGCAGGCTACTTTATAAAAAAGGAGATTTATTTTGGTTTATGTTTCTTCAGGTTAAGGTCAAGAAGCCACATCTGTTGATGGCATTCTTGTGGGCATATTGCTGAGATGGTAGAGGGCATCACATGGCAAGACATGAAGTGCACATGGATGTGTGTTTCTCTTCTTATCTCTCCTCTGCTACTTATGAAGTCACCAGGACTCAGTCATGAGAGCTCCATCCTAATGACCTTATTTAATCCTAATCACCCACTTATGTCCCCACTTCTAAACACCACAGCCAGATCAAGTTTCTCCCTTCTTAATAACTTACATGGAGATTAAATTTCAGCATGAGTGTGGGGGGATAAACCTTATTGAAACTGCAGCAGTGTTCTATGGATTATGATTTTTAAAGTTAATTTAAATATCCAAGATAATTTTGAGATCATTACAGAATACCTGGAGGATATAAATTAGACCTGGCGATCACATTAATTATAAATACTGCATAGTGAGTCACTTACTTCAAGTTTGTTTCCAAAATAAGATCCAAAATTTAGAGATAGTTCTCCATATGGTGGTAGAAAATAATTTTTTAATTAGAAAAAAAACACAAGAAACCATCTCATTCTTTTGTTTTTAATTGGAAATGGGTACCAGAATCATACATGCAACTCTAGAAATATCTATATTGCACCTTGGTCCCAGATTGATAAAAGCTCTATTTGAAGTGTTCCATTTCCCTGTACTTTCTAGCCACTTATCTTGGATTAAGAAAAACAGAAAAAAAGTCTGTTTTTTCACTTGAGATCATCCCAGATATTTTAATTTACATATAAGAAAATACAGTTTGCTAAAGTAATATGACTCATGTCAGAAATGGTATTCATACTCAGTCTTCAACACTTAGGCCAGTGCTCAATCCACTATACTAGGCTGATTTCTAAATTTCCTCAACACTAAGATGCTATGAGCCGCTTCCATATCCTAAAACTATGGTTCTCAACCCTGTCAAACTCAATGCCCATATATATATATGAAGTATTTTAACGCTTTTACTCTCCTAAAAATGAAACTCATGGATAATATAACCTACAAACTCATACAACTTCTTTTTTAAAGCTATGTAATTGTGGCATAAACTAATATACTTAGATCTAATTTAGTGTGTTTGGGCATATCCATGCCACAGTGGAAAGCCTGTCTGTATGTGTGGAGTCGCCGTGAACCCCACAGCTATAGATGCAGGCTGACTCGGCTGTGTTGTCACACCCTGAGCAGCTCTGCAGAGAATGACATTTTTTTTTTTTTAAATGACAAATAACTGCAGGTAAAGAATGAAATGAAATACAATCTTTCACAGTTTTCATGATAATAGCAGTCCTGGAAATTTTTACTTACATTTAAACTGTGTGACATGATTTTGCATTTATATATAAAATGGAGTTTATTTCTCAGCTCAAAAATCATAAACAGATGTTTCATGTACATTAGTGTCCTGTAGATGATTTAGAAGTTGTGAAGAGAGAGAACATTATTAAGACCCTTGAGCATCAAAAGTTTTTAGTATCCTTAGTACTACCCACCGAATGCCAGCATCACCACCTCCTTTTCCTATGACAATGGGCATCATCCCAACACATTCCCAAAATATTCCAAGGAAGTGTAAACACCTTTGCTATTATTTGGATCTTAAATATTCCCCCAAAGACTCATGCTTTGAAGATTTAATCCCTAAAAAGAAGCTGTTGGAAGGTAATGTAACATTTATGAGGTGGAACCTAGTGAGAAGTGTTAGGTCATTGGGTGAATGTCTTTGAAGTGTATTGATGGGCCCTGGTCTCTTTCCTCTTGTGTTTGCTCCCTGGTCACTAGGTGAGTGGTTTTGCACTGCCATGTGCTTCTGCCACGATGTGCTGCCTCACCACAAGCCCAAAAGCAATGGGGCCAATTGATCAGGGACTGGAAACTCCAAACTGTAAGCCAAAATGAATCTTTCTAAGCTTATTATTTTTGCATTACATGGTTATAGTTATTTGTTATACAAACAGAAAGCTAACACAACCCTCATAGAAATCCACAGCCCAGGAAATAATTACAAAACCCAGACGATAAGAGGACATCTGAGCCAGGCACAGTGGTGCATGCCTATAGTCCCAGCATTTTGGGAGGCTGAGACAGGAGAATCGAGAGTTCAAAGCCAGCCTCAGCAAAGGCAAGGCGATAAGCAACTCAGTGAGACCCTGTCTCTACATAAAACACAAAATAGGGCTGGGAATGTGGCTCAGTGGTCAAGTACCCCTGAGTTCAATCCCCGGTACCAAAAACAAAAAGAGGACATCTAATATTGACTTCTACAAAAACTTTTTTTTGGAGGGAGGCATTGGATATTAAACCCAGGGACACTCAACCACTAAGCCATATCCCCAGCCAAATATTTGGCTGCATCTTTACAGCCAAAGATAAAAAAAAAAAAAAAAACAAGAGGCAGGACTCCAGCCTCCTATATATATCTGAACAAATCTTTAGGAGTTTCAATCATCATCCTCAAAAGTGATCTACTGGAATCCATTTGGAGGTGTGGCATAATTCTTTTCTGTTTTGTTTACAAAGACTTAAACATCGAAATATGACACAGATTCCCATTTTTATAAATGAATAAATATGTTATATACTACCTTTTTATAAAGTGGGAATTTCTCATTGCTGATGTGACTGTGCATCCTATGTTGCCTTCTGAGCTAGAATTATTTGTAGTAATATCCCTTTAACTCCCAAAATATCTTCATTTTCATCATAAATCACTGTTACAGTCACCTTTCTCTCATATTAGGTTTGCTATAAGACTTACTAAACAGTTTGATATATTAATCCTTGTTATTATGTTATTCTCATGAATGTTCATTGTTCCCCCCCGCCTTAATCTACTTTATTCCATAAATTCCTCCCTTATAATTGGACCATTTTTTTTTCCAAATTACCAAATGAGTTACATAAGACAAAATGGTTGATAATCCCTATGTTAAAGAATGTTTTCCTTTGAGCTAATGATCAGGCCCAGGGTATTCATTCTGCCTGTGGTTAGGAGTCTCTCTGTTTCTCCACAATTAGCAAAAAGACAGATCCTTTAATTGCAAGGAAAAAAATTTTTAAATATGATAGTTGGCAGAGGATACTGGTAAGGGAATGCTGTGGATATGATGTAACCAAAGATAAATGCCTGTGAGAAACAGAAAAGAGAGGTGGGGTGAATCACTCATCATGGCACATCACACCTTATCATTCTATTATAGATACCAAGACAAATTGTCCTCAGTGAAAGTGAATGGTGAGAACTTGGTATTATTGTTCCAGATTCAGCTTTTCTGAGTCTCATGTTTAATAACTTGGAGGAGACAAGAACCATTTCCAATCTACCATGCTACTTCTCTTTTTATTTGGTAAAAATATTCACTATGAATAATTTTATAAGCCTGATTATACACAGCACATGCCTATTATTATTTAATTATATGTATAACATATTAGCAGCTCAAGAAATACAAATCCTCTTACTATTCTAAATGTCAGAAATCCAACACAGGTCTCACTGGTGTAAGATGAAAGTGTTAGCAGGACTGTGGTTTTTTGTTTTTGTTTTTGTTTTTGTTTTTGTTTTTGTTTGTTTTTTCCCCTGTAGCCTCTAGAGGACAAAAAAATTTCCTTAAATTTTTCCAGATTCTAGAGGTTACACATAGTGGTTTCGAGGCCCACTTTCTTCCTCTTCAAAGCCAGCAACAATGGTTTGAATCTTTTTCATATTATATATCTCTGACAATTCTTCTGTAGCCACATATCACTCTGACCAGAGCTAGGAAAGAACTGTTCTTTCAATGGTTTTTGTAATTAGGTTAGGCCCAGGTAGATAATTCAGGACAATCTCTCCATTTTGAAGTTTTAAGCCATAATTACATATGTAAGTACCTTTTGCTACATAAGGTAACATAGGGATACTGGGAATTCAGATATGAAGAGCTATATTCTTCTATCTATCACAGTCTTCAATGAAAAACAAGTCAAATAATCTAGATGGAAGTACTATCTTCAATAATGTGAAAAAAAAAATACCAAGGATTACTTCCTCAACAAAGATGTTTCTTTTGTATATCTCTTTACAGTCTCAGTTCTGTTTTTCCCTTTCTGATATCTGAAATGTTCCCCGGATCCTACATAACTTTCAGTTCTACAAAATCTAGTTAAATTCCTTTGTATAGGTATACTTATTTTAACTTGCTTCAGAATTCTGATAAGAGCCATCCATTAGGAAGGTTGGGGCAAGATGTATTTTCACACTACATATTCATAGGCATTACTTTTAGGGAAGAAATTACACTGGGTGTTTCTCTGTTGGGAGTGTGGAATATTGGTAGATACATGTTCTATAGGATCAAACTTTTATCAATTTGATATCTCTACTCTTTAACAACTTTATTAAAAAAACTTAACCTCCCTTAGTCTTAGATTCCTAATATGTATAAAAAGTTCCTTTTCTAAACTAATGTTAAAATTGTGTTGCTGCCACGCCTTCATTGTATTTACCCCAAAACTGCTGTGCCCCAGTTTTTTGGCCAACAGACACACTTTCCTGGATATAAAATAACTTCATCACTATGAAAACTGAAGAATACACCTTTCTCGAAAGAAGACATTTCATAAAATCACATCAAACATTTCATATGTCTTACAAAAACATAGGCTATTTGAGATACCTAAAATTCAAATCCAAATGCAGGAAAAAAATTAAAAAGAAGGAAGAAATCCCCTGGATTTTTTTTGATTGTTTCTTAATTTTCTTCCTGTCCTCCAAGGGAGTAGTAGCAAAAATGGTAGAAACTTTCTGGGCTAGCCCAAAAAGCTACAAATAATGAAATCTTGAACATTGCCTAAAGGAAATTTATTTTAAACATGTAAAAAGTGAGGCCAAAGGAGATTAAGTAATTCACTTGCCTGAAGTTACACAGTGGAATAATTCATAATGGAGTTAGAACTAAAATCAAAACTCTAAATATTTATTGTAAGGGCGCTTTAATTTGTTAACCTGGAAAAGAGAAGCTGACATTGTATGGTGTGTGTGTATATGTGTGTGTGTGCACACATGTGTGTGTATTCAGTACTATTTTTGTATTAAATAAAAAGCCAGAGTTCCACTGAAATGCCCACAACTGTCTCCAGTTGACTGGTGACTCATTGTAGATTGTATTAGGAGTTATTACTCTCCAATCCATTTCAAAATGGAATACTGAAATTAAAGTTCACTGAAATTGTGGTTGGTCATTTCCAACCTGTGTGTAGAAGACCAAAGTAATGCCAAACTAATATTTTAGCACAAAAAATTAATCCTGGTAAACAGTCATTGATTTTAATGTAAGCCAAGCATTTGGACATCTATGTCAATTCATTTCTGTTCTGTTTTGATGATTATATCATTCTATCTTTCTAACTCAGCTCATGATAATTCAAGTTTCTATCTTGGTCTTCACTATATGTGAATAGAACATGCTATTAAGTAAAACGTGATCAGATTCCGTAAGTCAGGAACACAAACTCAAATAGAATGAGAGTGAGGAAATCAGTGCCAACTGCTAGATGATTTTACACTGAACATTTGACAAGTCTGAGTCTTGAAGTGTCATTATGCTAATCATCCAGAGGTAAATGTGTAACAGTGTTATCCTACAACTTATTTTATCCCTAAAAACAGAAGATGGTTTACCAGGGAAGACAAAGAGGGAGAAAAGAGAAAACAGAATAAGCTTGATTGCAATAAGAATCATAGGACTGAAAATGTAAAAAATAGTTTTGAATAAATAACTCTCTAGAAAGAGAAAGACCGCTTAAAGCCATGTGGACTTAAGTTAGTTTAGTGAACATAAATGAAAGTTAAATAAAATGCAGAGGAAAAGAAAGTTCAAATTTAAAAGTCCAAAAGAAAAAATAAAGTTAGAAAATTCTGGACCAAGAATAGAAACATGATTCATTTGCTTATAATTAATAACCAATAGATTACATTCTAATTTTGGTAATATTATAAAGAAAAAATCCCTTTATTGTGCTTAGCCTCAGCCCTCCAGCATGACTGTGAATGATTTCTTGTGCCTAAGATTAAGAAATAATGGGCAGGACTAATGAGCCTATAGATTGCTTATTGCATGTTATTTCTTTTTTAACATATGCATCAGCTCTATTGGTACTTAATGAACCAAATATCTTTAAACTTTTGATAAATTGGATTAAAGACATGTTCTATCTTTTACTGTAACTTCTGCAAACACAATCAACATTTTCTTGTACTGCAAAATATTTGTTCAGGAGTCAAAATTTTGTATTTATTTCAAAATTTTAAATCTTCTACTACATCTCAGTAATTTATTAGCAGACTGTCTCCAAAATTCCATTGTATATATCCTTTTTATGACCAATCTTTTCCTAGATCTCACCAGACAATGGATAAAGATGTAATACTTTCAATTATACATGTATATATTCTACACATGTGTGCATGTATATGTACACATGTATATATGTATATATATAAAGAAAGAGAGAAAGAGAGATGGGGAGACAGTGTCACAAGTTCTTACCATCAATAATAGGGGTTCAAACAGTGGATAAACTATAATCACTACATAGAGGTTGTCAAGTTCTCCAATGTTCCTTGATCCTTTAATCATTTCTTTCAAACTTATTTACTTGGAAGTATGAAATTTAACCTATTTATAGAAGAGTAATATCTCCTGATAATAGTTTTTATTTTTTCTATAATGGCTTGATGTTTTCCTCTTTATTGCACTGCCCACTACCTTTTCATCTTTTTCCCTATTATCTTATTACCTCTTTTATCAACACATTTCTTACCTGATTTTTTTTTTTTTTGGTACTGGGGAGTGAACTCAGGGGCACTCGACCACTGAGCCACATCCCCAGCACTATTTTGTGTTTTATGTAGAGACAGGGTCTCACTGAGTTGCTTATCGCCTTGCCGTTGCTGAGGCTGGCTTTGAACTCATGATTCTCCTGTCTCAACCTTCCAAAGGGCTGGGATTATAGGCGTGAGCCACCACGCCCGGCTACCTGATTACTTTTTAAAAATGAATCTAGATTTCAGTTTCAGTCAAAATGGAGAAAATGGTTTATTCTCCACCTTTTCACTAACCTCAATTGCAATCAAAAACCAGGAGAAATCTGTATAAGACCTATGTTAAGATTCTTAAGATTCTGAAAATAAATGATACCAGGTAGATTAGAAAGGTAGCCTGGAGTCAAATTACCATTAAACCAGAAGGGAGTTGTTTTCTTTCTGCATTTTTTCATATGTCTGTTGATTGATTGTATATCTTCTTCTGTGACGTTTCTGTTCAATTCATTGGCCCATTTATTGATTGAGTTGTTTGGGTTTTTTTGGTGTTAGGTACCCATAAAATTATATATGAAAGCCTGGGCTGAGCCTGAGCTGCGCAAAGGTGGATCTAACCCTAAGCAGCACACCAAAAGTTTTAAGAATTTAATGTATGATCAAACATTTCCCAGATCCCAGACAAATTACTGAATAGTACTCATGTGGGATAGAGCCACATGCCACTGAGAAGATTTTTTTTTTTTAAATTGACTTTGAACTCACCATTTATAGAAGGAAGAGAAGAACTTCGAACCTGAGCTCAATTTGGGTCAATTTGATTTTAAAATAAAAATAAAAACAAACTTTATATTCTCCACAGGGTTTGAACAAGATCCACATAACAGAATTCTAAAGAATACCATCCAAAATTGCTAAATATATTAAGAATCAAGAAATTTTAATTTATCTCAAAGGAAAACATAATCAGCATGTGCCAATCCTGATGGGACATAGATGTTGGAATTATAAGAGAATAACTTTAAAGCAACCATTATATCCTTGCTTCAATTAATAAGGATGAGCATTTTGTTTTGTTTTTTTGGTACAGAGGATGAAACCCAAGACTTCATGTATGCTAGGCAAGCTCTACACCACTGAACCACAACCCCAGCCCCAGAATGATTACTCTTGAAATTATTGAAAAGATACAAAGTATCATCAAAGAAATAAAAATTATAGAAAATGACCAAATGGAAATTTTAGAACTGAAATGTACAATAACAAAAATTTATAAATCGTGAGGTTAGCTTAACAGAAGACTACAAATTACAGAGAAAAAATTAGTGAACTCAAAAATAGATCAATAAAAATGATCCTCTATTGAATAAATCTAACCAAGGAGGTGAAAGATATCTACAATGAAAACTATAGACTGTTGAAGAAAAAAATTAAAGAAGACCTCAGAAGATAGAAAGAACTCCCATATTCATGGATAGGTAGAATTATATTATTTAAATGGCCATAATACCAAAAGCAATATGCAGACTGAATGTAAACCCCATCAAAATACCAATAACATTCTTTATAGAACTAAAACACAGTCTTTAAATGTATTTGAAAAGATGAAAGACCCAGAATGGCCAAAGCAATTCTAAAGAAGAAAAAAATGAAAACAATGCTAGAGGCATCATATTACTTAACTCCAAATTACACTACAAAGATGCAGTAACAAAAACTGCATGGTACTTGTATAAAAACAGACACACATACCAATGGTATAGAATAGAAGACACAGAGACAAAGCCACACATACAATCATCTGATCCTTGACAAAGGTGCAAAAAACACATTGGAAAAAAGACCACCTATTTAGCAAATGGTGCTGGGAAAACTGGTTATCCATATGTAGTAAAATGAAACTAGACCCTTAACACTCACTGTGCATAGAAATCAACTCAAAATAGATCAAAGGCCTAAAAGTTAGACAAGAAACTATGCAACTGGTAGAAGAAAATGTAGGGTCAATACTCCCCATACAGAGGCAACAACTTTCTGGTTAGAACCTCCACAGCTCAGGAAGTAATGCCAAGAGGTAATAAACAAGGCAGCATCAAATTAAAAATCTTCTGCACCACAAAGAAACAATTAGGAATTTTACAAAAGAACCCAAAGAATGGGAGAAAATCTTTGCTAGCTACTGTTCTGACAGAGAATTAATATCTAGAATGTATATAAAGAGCTCAAAACACTTTACATCACAAATAAAATCCAGTTAATAAATGGGCAAATGAATTAAACATGCACTTCTCAAAAGTAGAAATACAAATGGACACATTATATGTGAAAAAAATTTTCAGCATAATTAACAATTAGGGAAATGCAAATCACTAAAATTCATCTCACACCAGTTAGAATGGCAGCCATCAAGAATACAAACAGTAACAAATTCTGGAGAGAATATGGAGAAAAAGAAACACTTCTACACTGTTGGTGGGATTGTAAATTAATACAAACACTGTGAAAATCAGTATGAAGATGCCTCAGAAGACATCTGGAAAATGCTGGGGAGTGATAAAGGCCAAGTAATATTGTTATATTGTAACACGTTATGCATTCATACATATTATGTGTATGTATGAATGCATAACAATAAATCTCATCATTATTTATGATTATAATGTACCAATAAAAATGAGGGAAGAAAAATATTAGCTTACATTGAACAAAGTAGGGGAAAAAATGAACACATCTACTAAACCTGTGAAATACTAACTTTCCAGGTCTAACTTTCATGAATAGAGCACTAAAAAAAAAAATCAAAGAAATAATGTCTTAAAAGTTCCTAAATTTGTGGCTCAGTGGTAGAGTGCTTGCCTGACATGTATAAAACCTGGATTTGATTCCCCAGCACTGAAAAATAAATAAATAACAAAAAACTGTCTAAATTTGGCTAAAGACATAAACATATAGATTCAATAAGCTGAATAAACAACAAAAAGAACTTTAAAAAAAAAAAACTCACACCAAAAACATTAGGATCAAAATGTCTAAAAGAAAAAGACAAGGAAAAATTTAATCCTTAGTGTCCATACACCTAAAAACAAAGCCTAGAAATATATGAAGCAAAAAGTATAGAACTGAAAAGAAAAATGGAAAAATTTATAATTAGATGTTTCACCAATGTTCTCTCAAAAATTAATACAACAAATAGAACTGAAAAACACAAATGACCAACTATGTGTCATACACTCCTAACTCTAGCCAGCAACAGCAGAATTCAAATCATTTTCAGGAGCACAAAGAACTCAGCAGACCAAATATCCTGGGTCAAATAATACAGAATAGAAAACACAAAAATAAACCCACATAAATTCACTTATTTCATACTAGACAAAGATGTCCAAAACATACTTTGGAGAAAAGATAGCCTCTTCAACAAATGGTGCTGGGAAAACTGGAAATCCACATGTAGCAAAATGAAATTAAACCCCTATCTCTCACCCTGCACAAAACTCAACTCAAAGTGGATCAAGGACTTAGGCATTAGATCAGACTTTGTGCCTACTTGAAGAAAAGGTAGGCCCAAATTATGTAAGCTTAGGAACTGACTTCCTTAACAAGACTGCTAAAATGCATGAAATAAAATCAAGAATCAATAAATGGGATAGATTCTAACTAAAAATCTTCTTCTCAGCAAAGAAAACAATCAAGAACAGGAAGAGAGAGCCTAAAATTGGGAGAAAATCTTTACCACCTTCACCTCAGATAGAGCATTAATCTCCAGGATATACAAAGAACTCGGAAAATTTAACACACACAAAAAAGCCAATAAATAAATGGGTAAAGGAACTGAACAGAAACTTCACGGAAGAAATATGATTAGTCAACAAATACATGAAAAAATGTTCAACATCTCTAGTAATTAGAGAAATGCAAATCAAAACTACACTGAGATTTCATCTCACTCCAGTAGGAATGGCAGTTATCAAGAATACAAGCACCAAAAAAAAAAAAAAAAAAAAAAAAAAAAAAAAAAAAAAAAAAAAAAAAAAAAGAACAAGAAGAATGTAAGCAACAATGATGTAGATGAGGAGGTGGGGGGAAAGGTACACTCTTACATTGCTGGTGGGACAGCAAATTGGTGTAACCACTACAGAAAGCAGTATGGAGTTTCCTCAGAAAACTTGGAATGGAAACATCAGTCATCCCACTCCTAGGTTTATACTCAAAGGACTTAAAATCAGCATACTGCAGTGATGTAACCACATCAATGTTTATAGTAGATCAATTCACAATAGCTAAACTATGGAATCAACATAGGTGCTCTTCAAAAGATGACTGGATAAAGAAAATGTGGTATAGATATACACCCAATGGAATATTACTCTGCTATAAAGAAGAATAAAATTACAGCATTTGCTGGTAAATGGCTGGAACTGGAGACTACCTTGGTAAGTGATATAAGCCAATCCCCAAAACTAAAGATCCCCAAATGTTCTCTCTGATATGCAGATGATGACTCACAATGGGGGTGGGAGGAGTGGTGAAAGTTCACCAGATTGGACAGGGGAGAATGGGGGAAGGGGAGGTGGGATAGAAATAGAAAAGACAGAATTCACTGTATATAATTTTTATATGTTTACATAAATGCATAATCTGTAACTCCACATCATGCACAACCACAAGAATGGGAAATTATACTCCATAATATGTATAATGTGTCAAAGCAGATTCTGTCATGTATATCTAAAAGGAGCAAATAAAAAAAATCCTTGGTCAATAGGAGCTTAACACATTTTTACAAATTGAAATTACACAAAAATACATTAATGAGCCTAATGTAGTTAAATTAGAAACCTATAACTAAAAATAACCTCAGAAATAAACATAAATTACCTGTGGATCAAAGAGGGCATTGCAATAAAAGTTAGAAATATTTTTAATTTAATGAGTGTGAAATAAAACTTGTCAATATCTGAAGGATGCAGCTTAGTCACAGTTTAAATATTGCTCACAGAAAAATTCATAGCAATAAAATGTTTAGATTAGAAAAGCAAGAACATGTAGATTAATTTATCTAAGAAATAACGAAATCAAGCAGAAGGAAAGTCAAGAGCAGAATCTGATGTAATTGAAACAAAAAATAATAGGAATAATGAATGAAAACAAGTTTGTTCTTTGAAAATGATATTGATAAGCTTCTAGCCATAGTGATAATGAAAAATTAAAAGAAAAGGCATAAATTACAATATCAGGATTTAAAAATGATATCATTATAAAACCCACATGTACCAAAAATATAACAAGATAATATCATGAACAATCTTATAAAAAGCACATTTAACAACTTTGATGAAATTAACCAATCCCCTGAAAACTTCTACTTAGCAAAACTCAGCTAGGAAGAAATAACCAGAATAGTCTTATATCTGTTACAAACATCTAATTCTTGGCTTAAAATACCCAGAAAGGGGAGGAAAAAAAGTACTCTAAAATCAGATGTTTTTATTAGGATATTATATAAAAACTTTTTTCTTTTTTGGTACCTGGGATTGAACTCAAGGGTACTCAACCACTGAGCCACATCTCCAGCCCTATTTTGTGTTTTATGCAAAGACAAGGTCTCACTGAGTTGCTTAGCACCTCGCTGTTGCTGGGGCTGGCTTTGAACTCGAGATTCTCCTGTCTCAGCCTCCCAAAGTGCTGAGATTACATGTGTGTGCCACCACACCCAGCTCAAAACTTTTAAAGAACAAATATACAACTTCTGTATAACTGCTTCCAGAAAACAAATATTTCCCAACTCCTTTTATGAGACATATTCTCATATATAAACCAGATAAGGAAGAAAGAAAGAAGAGAGACAAAGAAGAAGGAATAAAGGAAGGAAGGAGGAGGAGAGTGGAGATGAAAATATGTAAGAGTAATAATAAACCACAACCAAATGGGATTTATCTAGAAATATAATGCTGGTTCAATACTTGAAAACCAACAATGTAACCATATATTAAGAGAATAAGCAATAAAATACACATGACCATGCCAACTGACTCAGAAAAAGGAACTTCACAACATTCAAGATTCGTTCATGATTTTTAAAAATAAAATAAAAAACATTCTCAATGAAGAGATCCACAAAATCGTGACAGCTAATATCACACTTAATGATGTAAGACTGAATGCTTTCCCCCTAATGCTAGGAAAAAGGCAAAGATCCATCCACACCACTACACTTTAATGTCACAATGAAAATTCTAGCAACTGCAATGGAGCAAAAAATAACAACAAACTAAATGTTTCTAGATTAGAAAGGAAAAAACAATACATCTGTATTCTCAAACGTTGTAATCATCGACATGGAAAATTACAGAGATTACAAAAAATTCTCCTAAAACTAATAAATTAGTATGACAAAGACACAGGATAGAATACCAGCATAAAAAATTATTGTTATTACTACAACTGAACAACTTAGAAGCAGAAACTTAAAAACTTAAGAAAATGAAATTTTAAAGATAAAATGTGTATGTATTTTTAAAGGATAAAATATATATGTCTTATAAAACATGTGCATGAACATGTGCATGATGATATGAATCTAAGAACATCTAAGTAGATAAAGAGGCATATGATTTTCCTAGATTGGAAAACTAGATAAACAGAATAAAGAGTCTATCAGAGGCCCTGGCAATAGAGCAAATCACTCTTCAAGAAATGGGCAAAAGCAATTAATGTAGTAGTGGTGGCTTTTTCAACAAATATTGTTGGGAAAAATTACTCATGTGCAAATATAAAAATAATATACAAAAAAATCACCTAGCCTTACAACTTGTACAAATATAACTTCAAAATGGACTTAATTATGAAATATAAAACTACAAAATATATAGAGGACTTGAAATTAAGCAAAAAGTTTTGTGATAAAAACAGGATGCTTTCAAGAAAATATTACAAAATCAACTCTAATTGTTGCATTGCAAAAGACACTGTTGAAAGAATGAAAAGGATTTTCTCTAAAATATAATGAACTATAAAAGCTCAACAGCAAAAAGAAAAAATAAACAACCCACATTTTAAAAACAAGAAGAAAGATTTGAATAATCACTTAATCAAAGAAAGTATCTGGTTGACAAACATATGCTTAACATCATTAGCCATTAATGAGGAAGAATGGACAATACTAAATTCTGGAAGGATGTAGACTCACTGGAACACTCAATTTATAATGAGATTGCAAAAAGGTTCAACTACTCTAGTAAGAGTTTACCTTTTGCTTGTAAAGTTAAGCACACACTCACCCTATGACCCAGGAATCACATTTTAATGATTTATCCTAGAGAAATAATACTTAAGTTCAGATAAAAACCTGTACATAAATATTCATAGCATCTCTATTCATAATTGTCAAAAACCTAGAAACAATCTAAATGTCCTTCAGCAGGTGAATGAATAATCAAACAGGTATATCCATATGATTAAGTAATAAAACTAGAGAATTGATAAATGCAACAGCATGGATGAATCTCAGAAGCATTAATCTGAGTGAAAGAAGACAGTTCCAAAACATATATGCTCCAAGATAACAATTATATAACATTATTGATAGACAAAACTACAGAGATAGAGAACAGATCCATAGGTCCCACCCAGGGGTTCATGATGAAGGAGGACTTGGCTACAAAGAATCTGATGGAACTGTTCTGTATCCTGATGGTGGCGATAGCCACATGAATCTGTACATGTGTTAAAACTCTTAGAACTGTATTCCAAAAAAAAGTAAGCTTACTGTACATAAATTTAAAATAACAATAGCAACAACAATAAATATAAAATAAAATAAGATGAAACAAACTCATGTCTATCCCAGATCATGTAATTAGAGACATAATGAAATTTAGATCTTGCTCCAAGTGAAAAAAAAGAGCAGCAAAGAGGAATAAATGATGGAGTATCATGGTCTGGCCAGCATTTGATAAGTTCCTCACTCTACTTGCTTTGTGAATAGGATTGGAGGCAGGCAGGATAAAACAACACCGTAAGACCATTAAAGCCAAGGACATTTACAGGGCTATTGCAGTAAATTTTATGTGAAATGAGGAGGTTTTGAAATCAGGTGTAATTAGTAAGAATTGAAAAATGCCAGAAATTAGATGTATGTTAAAGGCAGAAATGGAATACTTTTAAACAAAATGTATTGATTCATATTTAGACATGTTCTTGTTTCAAAAATGAACCCATCTTCATTCCAAAGAAACCATCTCTCTGATTATTCGATTTCCATTAAAAATAACCTCTTTATAACCCAGTTGTAAAACCTCTATCATCTTTGGCTTAAATTTGTCATCAACCTCCAAATCTAATTCCTGCCAAGCCCTGTAGCAGTATCTCCTGCCTGATACCAATCCCACCAACCTGTTGATCTTTCAAACTTCATTTCTCACATTTCCTGTATGAACCCTGTCCTCCAACTCAATTACTCCTCTCCCTGTCTGCCAATCAGCTCTACTTTCTTGTTTGTCTGGTTTCACAGGCTCTTGTAATAATGTTCTCTTTGATTCTGTGTCAAACAGGAAACAACTGCATGCCAGGTTAAAGCAGAGATGGGATGTGGTCTGACGTAAACATAGAAAGACTCATGTTAAATACAGTGTTGACAAGGGGCTGAAGGAGCAAAAATAGAAGTAAGAGGATTGTTTAGACCACTAAAAGATAATCACAGCAAAATATAATCATAGCTCAAACTTTTAGTCTATTATATATAATACTTTCAGAATACAATATTTTAATTTATGAACAAACATGCAAATGGAAAATTCTTAAGAAAAAATGTACTTTCTTTGTCAAAATTTACATGTAACTTAGAGGGTAAATGTTCTAAGAGTTTGGAACAAAAGTAGATGGAAAGGAAAAGAAAAAATAGTGTTCTTTCAGAGACAAACCAACATAATACAGTTATCTTATACCAGACAAAGGCGCCAAAAACATACATTGGAGAAAAGAGCCTCTTCAACAAATGGTGCTGAGAAAACTAGAAATCCATATGCTGCAAAATGAAACTAAATCCCTATCTCTCACCATGCACAAAACTCAACTCAAAGTGGATCAAGTACCTAGGATTTAGACCAGGGACCTTGTGCCTAATAGAAGAAAAAGTAGGCCCAACCCTTCATCACTTTGGATTAGGCCCCAAGTTCCTTAACAAGACTCCTAAAGCACAAGAAACAAAATCAAGAATCAATAAATGGGGTGGATTCAAACTAAAAGGCTTCTCACCAAAAGAAATAATCAATGAGGTGAACAGAGAGCCTACATTCTGGGAGAAAAATTTTGCCACACACACATCAGATAGAGCACTGATCTCCAGGACAAAAAAAAAAAAAAACCTCAATCAATAAATGGTCTAAAGAGCTGAAAGGACACTTCTCAGAAGAAGATAAACAACCAATCAACAAACATGAAAAAACGTTCAGCATCTCTAGCAATTAGAGAAATGCAAATCAAAACTACCCTAAGATTTTATCTCACGCCAGTCAGAATGGCAATTATCAAGAATACAAATAATAAGTGTTGGTGAGGTTGTGGAAGAAAGAGCACACTCATTCATTGCTGGTGGGACTGCAAATTGGTACAACCAATCTGGAAAGCAGTATGGAGATTCCTTAGAAAACTTGGAATGGAATCACCATTTGACCCAGCCATCCCACTCCTTGGTCTATACTCAAAGGACTTAAAAACAGTATACTACAGTAATGCAGCCACTTCAATGTTTATATCAGCACAATTCACAATAGCTAAACTGTGGAACCAACCTAGATGCCCTTTAATAGCTGAATAGATAAAGAAACTGTGGTATATATACACAATGGAATATTACTCAGCATTAAAAGAGAATGAAATTATGGCATTTGCAGGCAAATGGATGGAGCTGGAGAATATCATGCTAAGTGAAGTAAGCCAATCCCAAAAAACCAAAGGCCAAATGTTCTCTCTGATAAGTGGATGCTGATCCATAATGGGAAAGGGGGCATGTGAAGAATGGAGGAACTTTGGTCAAAGGGGAAGGAGGGGAGGAGAGGGGACATGGGGCCAGGAAAGATGGTGGAATGAGATGGATGGACGTCATTGCCCTAGGTTCATGTATGACTGCACATATGGTGTGACTCTACATCATGTACAACCAGAGAAATGAAAAGTTATGCTCCATTTGTGTACAATGAATCAAAATGCATTCTGCTGTCCTATATACCTAAGTAGAATAAATAATTTTTTTAAAAAAAAAAAGGAAGAAAGAAAAAGAAAAGATAGTGTTCTTTAACATATCAAATTGTTGAAAATAGATTTTTCAGTGTGTGGTGACTTTCAATCTATTCTCTGGAAACCCTAGTAGATTACAAGCTCAAGAGACTCTTTCTTGTCTAGACAGTGAATAAGAATTATCTTTTTTTCAATTTGTATTCAGTGAAAATAACTCATTTGGAAATTTTATTTTCTAATTTTAATTTTTATTCCTTAAAAAATGCCTTTGGCACCAGCTGCTACATTTCCTGTACTAAACACTAGCAAACAACAGAATCACTGAAAAATTGGAAAATAAATATTTTTAAACAATAGTTAAAATAAACCACCACCAGGAACAAAATTTCTTACTTGGTTTAACATTTGTTAATTTTTCATGTTTGTAGAGATTTTCTGTGATATTTTTGAGAATAAAATGAAGTTCCATAATGGTTAATTTTTGCCTTTATATATATGTTGCCCTTCAGATTGTTTAAAAATACATTATTAGAAATGTTCAATATGTATACACAGTGCTCTGAGTTACCTCTCTCCTTTCTGTTTACATTCATGTCACACCTATATATCAGGTTTAATTCCCTTTTCACGTGTTCTATTGCATCCCTGGGTAACACCAGCAAATCTCACCTGGTCTTATTCATTGTATACATATAACTATGTAGACACATAACTGTTACATGGTGCTGATAATAACAACAGTGAGACTTTCATTATATGTAAGTTTCCTTGTGTATATTTGCACATATAAATACACACATATTTATATATGTATGTATTTTCCTTTATATAGGTTTCTCCCCTAAATTCAAGTGCAGCTATCTTTTTATTAAAATAATTAAGCATAATAAAATTAGAAGAATAATTATTATACAGCTTCCTTTATTCAAAATGGGATTTTTGCAGTAGAAAATGGTTTTAAAATCCTGGTGCTACTGAAAATGGATTTTGGTACACTTTATGGTTTATATAAGGGTGGTCCAGAAAGGAAGAAAAAAGAAAATTCTCATCCCTTAATTCCAAGGGAATTTGGGGTACCATGGGAGAGGGGTAAAATTTAGAAACTTTCAGATAAGTAGAGGACAAGAACACTCAGGTAGCAGCACAATAGCAAGGAGAAAATGAGCCTCTAGGAGTCTGTACACCAACACTGCCAGTCAGCAACAGGCTTTGGTGCTGAACTGGTGTTGCAGGGCAGGCAGACAGGTAAAAGCAAAACAGTGTTTCTGGCTTTCCAGGATCTATGTTTAAGAATCTAAGATGTTTTTACAGAGCTGTAGAAAAGAAAGGAAGTTTTAAGAAAATTCCCTAGATCTGGAGCCAAGACGATATCTCTGGTAAGGACTTCAAGCTCAAAGACCAATGGTGTTCAAGCCCTAGGCTCCACAAGGAAAACCACAAGTTTATCCAAACAGAAACAGCCAAGTGCAATACAGCAGGCTCCATAGAAGATCATACGAGCAATGAGTATCTAATAAACAACAGAACTACTAGAGGGTTTGTCTTCTTTGCTGTCATGATAACACACACTTGGTTCCCTACATATTCAAACATTATGTGAGAATGGCGTAAATCAAAAGATTAATCCCTTTTCTGAGACACCAAAGAAGAGTTTGAGTTGCATAAAAAGATGATGACATTGCTAGATTGCCATGAGATCTTAAGTTGTGGCTGATTTTATTCTCTGGCATTGTACCCAAAGTATTGAAGTTGATAAGAAAAACCAGAGAACTTGCAGATAATTTAAAGAACCTATGTATCCATTCTATGTGAAAATGACAGTGTGAATAAATATGGAACCTCAGTTGTTCACTAATTGTCTTGCATGCATGTCTGTTTCAGAATAAAGGAAAGATATACAAGAACAGAAGGAAAAATGGGGTGGAGAGGAATGCATACCAATATTGCTGAGAGATAAATACTGAAAAATCTAGAAAATTTTAAAACCTCAAAACAACAGGGTGTTCCTTTAAAATGTTCACACACTAATGTGCATTATTGCTGATTTTCAGTTTGTAAGCAAATGGCTCTAAGAAGTACTACAGGACATATCAGGCTGAGAGTAAGAAGGCAGAGGAGGGCAGATGGTGGAGCTGGTGAAGGTGGTAGGTCAACTTCTCCTTACCCTGTAACATTAAACCTCTGAATAAAAGGGCTAGCCTTCTGAGTTTTGTGGAAACCAGAGGATAAACTTGTAAGTAATGAGTTCACAGTCCCTTCCATGGCAACAGGAAGGAAAAAAGTCATTAAGAGAACTCAAAGCTCACCCAGAAATTTCCATGCGTTAAGCCAAAATATGTCAAGAACGACTATTGAAATCTTTTTAAATTTTTCCTTTTTTAACATGTTTACAGTAATTCTTCAGAACTGGAGACTGACATCTGCTTCCAAATCTTCAATGTGGCTGACTTTCCTCTCTCAACCTTATATGTTAAACCACTGACACTTATCAGAGGATGTGAAAATGACTCAGTCTGTACAGCACACTCTAAAGCAATGGAAAATTCACGTTATACCCATTAAATAGAGAATTTTCACAGTAATAAATATAAACCCATAGAAATGTAAAAAGAGTTTACCTCTATTCCTCATCATTCCTCATTCCTTATCATCAATTATAGTAAAATTAAAACAGAACATAGAGTAAATTAAAAAGAGATTTTCATGCTTTTCACTTGGATAAAACAGCCATGTGCCTTTAGGTTCTTGTTTTCCTTATGGTTTTTCTAATTTGCCTTCATCATCCTGCACCAATCATTAACCACTTTTTTCTAGGTGCTTGGTTGTACTTTATGGTTTGGATGTGAGGTGTCCCCCAAAATCTCAGGTATGAGAAAATGCCAGAACATCCTGGGGTGAACTGACTGTGTAATGAGAGCCTTAAATCAATCAGTAAATTAATTCCCTGATAGGGACTAATTGAGTGTTAACTGAAGGCAGGTAGGGTGTGGATGGAATAGTTGGGTCATTGGGGGTGTGCTTTGGGGGTATATATTTTGTGTCTGATGAGTGGTGTCTCTCTCTCTCTGCTCTCTGATCATGTCCTGAGCTGCTTTCCTCCACCACACACTTCCATCATGATGTTCTGCCTCACTTGAAGCCTGGAGGAATGGAGCCAGCCTTCAATGGACTGAGACTTCTGAAACCTTGACTTCCCATATAAACTTCTCCTCTACTTGTTCTTGTCCAGTCTTTTGGTCACAGCAGTGGAAAAAGCTGACAAAAACAGTTGTATGTAAACAATTACAACCACTGTGAAAATAATCACTAACTCTTGTAACAAAGACTATATAAGGAAACACAGATAAAAGGAAATAAAATAGTATACAAAACAATAATGAAAATATTTTTATCCCCGGTTTCATATCCTCCCTTGTTCTCTATGGATTGAGCAGAGGATCTCAAGGCCATGAAGAGTAAGCTGAATAGCATCCCACTGTGCACGTCTACCATTCTGAACATAGGAAGGTAGAAAATGGCGAAAGTCAGGACCAACTGGCTTGCAAGTAAGCTTAGTAACAATGTGGCTGCAATCAGTTTAAGTTCTGTCAATTTTCTGTTTTAATCTCAAACTGAAAAATAATCCTCCTGTTGATATTAATAAACACTCAGAAGAAATAAGTTCTCTCTGTGGGAGGCTTTTGACTTGTTTCAGTAACTTAATACTACAGCATCAGTGAAAAGTCATATATACACGCATACAAAGACAATTTGCTCTTTTTGCTTAGATAATATCAGTCATTGAATAGTCCAATAGTCTTTGGATTTTAAAATCCAAAGATTTTAAAAACCCATTTCTAACCCTTACATAGATATAAAATTGTCTCCAAAAATATTAAAGACAGATTTTTAGAGAAAAATCAGCCATCAATTTTTGCTACTTCACATTTTTCAGAAAAGAACATGTGAAAATAAACCTTATCTTTTTACAAAGAATGTTGACATATCAAAAATTTGATTAACTGGGTTTCTTAGTAGTAATTTAAGGCTTAGGAAATTCAAAGATTTATGAATCCAGAACATGTATTTTCATATCATCATTAGTCTTTAACAAACAGAGAAATAATTTTAGAGAACTGAAGATAAAAGAAATCTTAACTTTTGTTTTGATGACTTTTTGCTACATCAATTTTATCTGTATATTAACTCTAACAGGAGAAAATAATTTCTTTCTTGAACAATGCACTGGGATTGAGATATAGAAAAGAGATGAGTAAATTCTTCTTGCCGCTTGCCTCCTGGAAAAAGTCCATTTGCTCAGCTATTTTCCATATAATTCAGGTAGACCTCCACTAACTTCATCTACTTTACAGCTCATGAAAATGGAAAAAGAAGACAGGATGTAAGTTGGGATTTTCACCCCTCACATCCCTAATATCCCATTGTCTGGCATTCACTGTGATGTCCACACCTACAAGAGAGGCTGGAAGGAAAACTTCTGAGCCAAGCATCCACGTGACCAGATAAAACATAGACTGTCAGTTTCTGAAAGGAAGAAGGCAAGTTTGGACACTGGAGGAGAAGTCTCTGGTGTGATGATGTTTACCTCTGGGAAGGGAAACTAGGTAATGGTGACCTAGGTTAAGAGGAGACCTGTATTTCATTGCATCCATTCTGTTATGTGTATATGACCTATATCATATTATATTTTCATGTTTATGCTATGTGACTCTTCTATTTCATTAATAATATTTTTCTTAAAAATCTGTTCTTTCAAATAATTTTTAAGGGTTAGGGATCTAGCTCAGTAGCAGAGTGCTTGCTTAGGATGTGTGTGGCCTTGGGTTTGATTGCCAATACCACAAAAAAAAAAAATTAGTTTTTGAGAGATTTGAAAAGAATCAAAAAATAAAACACATAATGACTTTTTGCAATGTGTTCTGCATTCTTAACCCTAATGGAAACTTGATCTCTAGCACTAAGGTCTAAAAATACACGTGTGAGCTTTTCAGACTTTGATTTGTGCCCTTTCAATCACTTTTGGTGGAGTGGCTGAGAGCAGACAGGAGCCAGACTGCTAGCCCAAACACTGGCAGGCTGCAGTACCCACCAGATGTGTGACCTAAGGCAAGCTACTTAATCGTCTATCCATCAAGCTTCCTCCTCCACAAAAAAGGTTATCAGTATCATCTTCATTAGGCTATTGTGTAGATTGAATAGTTTACTAACTAAAACAACATTTATAAAAAGTATTAATGTTTGCTGGTATTATTGATAATTATTACTTATTAATAAAAGATATTGTAGCAAACACATAATTGCCTGCCCAATAACCTTTCTATCTTTCCTTACTTAACAACAACCTCAATTTTATTCTACCATACAAAGTATGCAATTAAAATTATTCACCTCCATGCTACCTTTGGGGTTTGGCATTCAAGTTTGACCATCCTCGTTAGTGAAATAAAAACAGAAGTCATTGCGTTAGTTGTGACCGTAAAGTTATTGTCATCTGCCTTAAAGTTAAACTAATATTTTTTTAAATATTTTATTTTTGTGTTAGAAACCACTCGCCAAATTCAACAAAAATTGATCAAGCTGGGATAAATTCTCTGATAACCCTCTTCCTCTCACCCACTCTACTTCTCTCTATGTTGTATTGACGATGTTCTAAAATTCAGATTTTGGCTTCTAAAAATGATTCTTCTTACAAGATTTGGAGATTATGTTTATAGAATGTCTAAAATAATAAAATGTTCTTTCATCCAAGATGTAATTCAAGTTTTCATTTACCCTAAAACTTTATTGGTTACTGTTTGAAGGCAAATCATCTTTAGTCCCCAAAAATGACAACACCTCATTTTCAGTATCGATTAAAAAAAAGCAAAAAACAAAACAAAACAAAAAAAACCACTGATATCATGGGACTAGCACTATGCTTATTATTATTTTTCTTCAGGTACATATAAAAAAATCTTATTTAATATTCTCTTCCTCCAGTCTTATTTTTTCTAGCCTGGATAAATCCATCTTTTTTCTAAAAGACATCTTTACTCAAGTAAAAGTAATATAATTTAGAAATTTGAAACACAGGAAAAGAGACAGTCTTTCTACAAAAGAAATGTTTTATAACTTCATCTTAGAATGAAAAATATCTTGATTTATACTCTAGTGTTTTTCTCTGTTCTAGAAACTAGATAAAGTCATGAGTCATTTAAAGAGCAGGATACATTCTGAGAAATGTGTTGTTAGATTTTCTTTATTAAATGATTTCATCATTATGTGAAATCACAGAGTATACTTATAGACAAACCTAAATGGTGTAGCCCACTACACACCAAGCTTATTGCTCTAAGGACACGATCTTGTCCATCTTATTTTTGTACTAAATACAGTAGGCAATGGTAACATACTGTATCTAAACACATCTAAATCTACAAAAGATAAATAGAAATTTTCCAGCTTTATTTTAATCTTTTTTTTTTTTTTTTTTTTGGTATGAGGATTGAACTCAGGAGCACTTGATCACAGTGCCACATCCTCAGTCCTATTTTGTAATTTATTTAAAGATAGGGCCTCACTGAGTTGCTTAGTGCCTCGCTTTTGCTGAGGCTGGCTTTGAATTCATGACCCTCCTGCCTCAGCCTCCTGGGCAGCTGGAATAACAGGCATGCGCCATGGTCCCCAGCTCTATTTTGATCTTATGGGACCACTGATATGTATGGGATTTGTCGTTCACCAAAATGGTTTTATGCAATATGTGACTGAAGACGTAGGCAAAATATATGGTTTCAATCTCATTAATGCAGGATCAATAGCTGTGCACTTAATTTAATAATTTAATTGCCACGGTATAAATGACTATATACAAGAGGTATCATATCAAAAGGCACTAGGGAAGGTAACCAAGGCCTATGGTCAGAGAGAAATTTTGAAAAGTGACATTTAAGTTGAGATCGCAATGACCCTTAAAAAATTTCCACCTTAAGAGTAAGGTGGAAAGTGTGTCCCCAAAAGAGTCAAAAAATAACAACCACCAAAAAAAATGCTTGAAAGCAATGATATAGGAAAGAGCATAATGCAGCTGAGCAAGCAAGGACCTGGCTGAGCAAAGAAGCAAGTTCTGTGGAATAATGTTGTGAAAGACTTTACAATTTATCCTAAAAAACACTTCAAATACTACTGATGATCACATAGCCTGTCACATCAGTCAAAATAGGTTATTTTTTTTTTTTTTTTTTTGTTACTGGGGATTGAACTCAGGGGCATTCGACCCATGAGCCACATCCCCAGCCCTATTTTGTGTTTTATGTAGAGACAGGGTCTCACTGAGTTGCTTAGCGCCTCGCCATTGCTGAGGCTGGCTTTGAACTCGCGATTCTCCTGTCTCAGCCTCCCTAAGTGCTGGGATTACAAGCGTGAGCCACCGCGCCCGGCAAAATAGGTTATTTTTTTGCTAGTTTTTCAAACAAACTTTCCAAATATCAGTGGATTAAGATCTTAATTTTGATATTCTTCTACTACAAGAGTTAAACTGAAACCTCTACTCACTTTCTGATGCAGAGAGCCAAAGCTGTGGCTCTCTGGAACATGTGGGTCTGTGTAGAAAAGGGGGAGAAGGGTCTTCTAAATGGATTCACTCTGGTAATTAATTGCATGGGCCAAATGTTGTACAAGTGACTTTTGCTCACAATTCCTTGGCCAGAGCTGGACACAGCCCTACCCAATCACAGTGTGAGAAGAAATACAATCCTACTATGAGCTCAGAAGGCAGAAAGCTAGAAACACTTGGAGAGTGGCACCATATTGCTGTTTTTTAAAAAAAAAAAAAAAAACAATGTCAATGGTTGCAAATGAAGGGTAAAAAGATTACATACACAAAAGTTGAAGGGGAAGAAACACAGAAATTAAGTCTTAAACTCAGAAATATTAACAAATACTTCTTTATGGCAGAAATACAGTTAGTTTGTATTTTATGTATTTCTTTGTGGTTGCTAAATTTTCTCCAATATTTTTATTAACTAGGATGCTTTGTAAAAATCAGAAAAAGAAAAACTCAAGATTTGCTAAACAATGTAGAAATTGCTATCTTATGTTTAAACATCTGGGGTGTTATAGTACTCCAAAATGTATGGCAGGTAGATTTTACCCTATCTTGCTGCTCAGATGTGCAGGGCTTCCCTCTCCCAGGGTCATCTTATAGTCCAAGATGGCTGTCAAACCTGAAGTAATCATCCAACTTCCAAGAAGCAAAACAGATGGGGAGTTGATTCTTCCTTGAAGGATACTCCCTATAATTTGGGTATGCTACTTCTAACATCTTGCATGGCCATCCTATCTTAAAGAAGACTGGGAAAAAGTATTTATTCTAGATAAAAAGATACCAGGGATATCAGGGATTCTACTAGTATAAGGAATTGTTTGTTAAATTGATATATGTTGTAACTTCTTTTTTTTTTTTTTTTTTGGTACCGGGGATTGAACTCAGGGGTACTTGACCACTGAGCCACATTTTGTGTTTTATGTAGAGACAGGGTTTCACTGAGTTGCTTTTAGCACCTCACTATTGCTGAGGCTGGCTTTGAACTCGTAATTCTCCTGTCTCAGCCTCCCAAAGTGCTGGGATTACAGGCTTGCGCCACCGCGCCCGGCAACAGTTCATAATCTTTATACAATGGTTGGATGAAGGAAGCAGATGCATCACCACCATGAAAATGTGCTAGTGTGCTTGATCTGGAACTGTCCTCCATTGCTGCTTCATTTCACCTGATATTCAGACACTGATTTCCCTCCAGAATCCACAGGAGTGTCTGCAGCTGGAAAAATCACTGGCCTTGCTCTTACTATGCACGATGCCAGATGATTGCTCACTAAGCACTCTGCCACCTTCCCTGTTGCGGGGCTCTTCACCTTACATCTAGCTGGCACCGTAGATGCCCTGGAGCTAGGCAGTTCTTCCTCTTTAATCCATTTAATCCTATATCCTTTCTGAAAATGGCTTATAGTATAGCTCTATTTTCAGACCTCCTGGAGTTTTATTTTTAATTTGTAAAGGGAAGATTTTTGGAATGTAGAAATCTCTTATTTTTTTACCAAAGCTTAGTTTACAAAACTGTGGTATCACTAGGAATGAAAAAATTAAAAATCAGCTTTAACTCTCAGAGCTAAACAATGATTCATTCATTTGAGGCATTATATTCTTAATATGTTGCATGAATAAAATGCAAAGTATTATTACTTAAGAGGGCTTAAATATAAATCATTTTAATAATTTAAAAATACTATCCTAATATACACATCTTATGATGTAGCTCCCACATATAATAAATGCCTGTAATATTTTTGAGCCTTTATTTTGTTCCAGACACTGCTTTTTAAGTGCTTATAAGTGACAATTTAATTAAGCTTACAACCTCATTCTAATTTTATAAATGAGCAAACTGAAGCACAGATAAGCTCATTGCTGAAGGTTGCACAGATAATATTCAGAGCCAGTCTGGCTCTGGACCATGTGACATCACACTGCTTTTTACTCAAATATGTCCCAGGGACATAAATACAGATTGAACATTCCTAATCAAAAAATCTAAAATTGAAAATGCTCAAAGTTCATGATGCCACAGGTAGAAAATTCTATACCATGAAAATTTGTTTCATGCATAAAATTATTTTTAAAAAATTATATGAAATTACCTTCAGGCTATGCATATAAGGTGTATATGAAACATAAATTAATTCTGTGCCTAAATTTAATCTGGGTTCCATCTCCAAGATATTCTATGATGTATAGACAAATGTTCCAAAATCAAAAATAATCCTAAATCTAAATCTAAAACATTGATTTTTAGATTTTTCTCATCTCAAGCATTTCAGAAAAGAGATACTCAGCCAAACCATACACAATCCCTAGTCTTGAAGTCTGCCTTAGACTTCAGCCTCAAATACTCTGTGGGAACTCAATTCCTTCTTGGATTCCTATCAGTCATCTTAAAAGTAAAATTTATATGTTTCAATTAATGTTTAAAGACCCAATCTGCCCGCCGGGCATGGTGGTGCACGCCTGTAATCCCAGCACTTTGGGAGGCTGAGACAGGAGAATCACAAGTTCAAAGCCAGCTTCAGCAACGGTGAGATGGTGAGACGCTAAGGAACTCAGTGAGACCCTGTCTCTACATAAAACACAAAATAGGGCTGGGGATGTGGCTCAGTGGTCAAGTACCCCTAAATTCAATCTCCAGTACCAAAACAAACAAACAAAGAAAAAAGTCTGTCCCTATTATCATCTACTACTTATTCAGCAACAAGAGTAATCTTCTAGTATTAGTTCACTGCCTTCCAGGGAACCTGTAAATGTTTCCAAATGAGTGCTAAAGCGTTTCATTCTTCTAACCCAGATACATGCCTCAAGTCAGCAGGAAATAGCCAGATTAGTCATCACCCCAAATCCCTCAAGATTGAAGAACATAGACAAGAGAAGCTGTTGCTATCCATGATTCTATCTTGCTTTATTCCTATTCCCTTTCTCGATTCTAGACTATGGCCTTCATTCTGTATTCTAAAGCATCTTGCCCTCAAGAACAGAACTGGCCATCACTACATTATAATCTCCTGTCAGCATCAAACCAATCAGACTGCCTGACTCAAGCTCCAGGGAAATGCCAAATTCTACATGTAACCCCTAACCTAATACTCATATAAAATCCCCCCATTTCCCCAAAGACTGGCAGGGGTCGTCTAGAGATATAGTCCACCTCTTTCCAGGTTGCTAGCATCCTCAATAAAGTAACTTTCTTTTTCCTAATACTCCTTTCTAGGGTATTGACTTTCTATGTGGTGAGCCAACCAGTCTGAGTGAAGTAACAACAGGAGGCAGACTAGAGAAGCAGGAGTTTGGATTTTAATGTCAGTGTAATAGGAGGCCAAGAAGTATATTGATTGGCAGGGGGAATTTTCTTTTCTTTTCTTTTTCCAGAAAATGCTCACTGCTGGACATAGAATAGATTTTTTGGCAAAGACAGAAACAGGAATACCAATCAAGATGCTATAGAATTGTCTAGGTTGCCTGTCATGTTAATTTGGAAATAATGGTTGTCCCTTATGAAACTCATTGAAATTTGCTATTTTGGAAGTGTTAGGAGGCCTTTAAGATGTAAAAAGGGATTAATGTGTTTCTCTCAGGAATGGGTTGATTTGCAAATGAGCCAGATGATTCCCACAAATGGTAGATCCTCCTGGAGTATGTAGTTTCTCATGTATGCTGATTTTTACATATATACATAGATTCTCAAATGATTTTGTAGGTTCTTGCATGAGTGGGCAGATTCAAGATAAGATTGGAATGAGATGGAACATAAGACCCACTTTAATTTTTCTGCATCTATTACTGAGAAAGCATTTGGTATCAGAGAGTACTCTTTCTGCAAGATTTGGCCAGATTCTATGATTTTGTGGTGAGAGTCACTCAGATTGTTATGGAGTCATTTGTATTACTTGGCTATAGTGTGACCTCTATGAGCTTCATTTTCCTACTGTGAGAAATGTGGATAAGAATTGTACATTTTTTACAAAATTATTATAATATGAAAATGAGATCATGTCTCTATCTGTATTTATTCTATCCATATATTTATTCTTTCAACAAATATTTGTTGAGTTCCTATTACTATCTAGGCACTAAGCCAAAACAAGTTTCCATAAATAGTAGCCATTGTTACGTTTATTAGCAGCAGCAGTAGGAGCAGCATTATCCTATAATGCCAGTAGAGAAACATTCCAAATCAACTATTCACACTGCAATTTCAGGAGCCCTTTTTTGGGCATGGGGTGACAAGTAAAAGGTCATTTTCACCTGCTTAGAGAAACAAACTATGTTTGTTCTTTTCCTAGATCTCCTTGTTAAAATTGTAATGCCCAGACTCATGAGACCACCAGAGACCACCAGGAGTCTGATCCCGATGCAATTACAAAAGAGGTCTTTTATTCAAGCTCGAGCAGAGTTCGCACAACACCTTCACTGACGCAGTGGGTAGGGAGGTGCGGCCCTGATTCTAGGAGAGCAGGGATTTTTATGGATTACAATCGCAAGCAGGGGAGTACATGCCTTGGCGTTACATGATTGGGTAAGAGAAAGCACGTGCAGGGGGACAGTGGTCTTGTCGCTACAGGATTGGGTAAGGGTGAGCGCAGTCAGTTGGCCTTTAGGCTGATAGGTTTGGCTATGGTGGGCCCAACGCTTAATTTCCTGATTGGTGGGCCCAGATTGCAAAATGACTCACTGGCACCAGAGCAGTGCGCCATTAAGTGTGTCGCAATTTTTCAGGATCTGAGGGGGGGCTGCTGGGTTGAGGACAAAGGCTCAGAGTCACAAAATGGCGCAGGTCTTGTCCTCTCCAAATCACTTGGATTAGTTCTAATTTTACAAACAAAAGTCAAGTTTTACTGTTCCATAATTAGTATTTATTCATTTTATAGATTTTTAAAAAGGTTTCTCATTCTAATATTGCCAGCGCCCGCGCTGGCACAAAGGGAAACCGAGTCAGGCGAGGGAGCCTCGATGAAAAATCACTCACACGCACACACAGAACAAGGCAAGAGACTTCTTTATTGAGCTCACACACATACACATACAGCACAGAACAAGGCAAGAGACTCTTCTTATTGAGCTCAAGTCCCTCTTTATATATGCTAAGAGGCCCTTTGTCCTCCAAGCGCTATGGGGTGCATAGGGTGTGACTATTCTATTAGCATCCGGTGACTATGCTATTAGCATCCTGTGGCTACTCACAGGAATCCGGAACTTGTTACAAGATGGAACTATATGGCCAAAGCCATGATTGACAAACCTGATATTTGTTGCATATTATGTACTGTGGATGCGCCCAGGCCAGCTCTCTCTCACATAATATAGGTACAAACAAACCCAAGTTGTTGTAAAAGGGGAAATTTGAGGTCTAGTAAGGGAGACAAAACAAGTATATAAGAATCACAATATATGATAAATGCCACATTGGTGGTACAAAATACTAAAGAAGAAAGCTATATAATAGTGTACACTAAAATAAGCTTTATAATAATTTTAGTTTCTATGACTCCAATCTAAATTTGAAGCCTAGTACTTAACCTCTCTCCTTTCTCATACAATGTGACGACATAAATCAAATCAGATTTATTTCAGTTCTTCAAAATGGAATTCCCAAAGAGCAAAGAGAGTGCCTCAAAACTGCCATCCTTGGAAGCTGCTGGTGTTCAGATATTCTATGACTTTTCTTTTTAAACTGATTGTGAAGCCTCCATTTTAGTGAATTTCTTTGGTTCTGCTCTTCTTTCTTTGTAACAAAAGATAGTTATTTTTGAGTCAATCCCTTGACGCCAACTGAAAAGAGAACAATCTTGTATAGGAGAATTAGACACATTGAGAAGCTAAATATGGCACTCCTGTTAAGCAGTCTTGGAAAATTTCAAGGCAAAGGGATTCATAAGGAAATTGCAGTTGGGAAGAGAATAACAAGCATCTGAAAACCAGAGAATAGAATGAGAGGATTAGTTACAAGTGCAAGTTTAAAACCAGATAATTGAAGCAAATTGTGTGCAGTGCTGAGTTCTTCAGAAGAAAGTTACCACAATATATGAGTTAAAAGTATTAGCTCACCCTGAATGTTCCCAATATAATTAGCATTTGAGAAAAGTTTGTAATATAGCAACAATTCAGCTAAACTTCAGGGCATATGATTGTTTCAGAAATTACTCAAATATCTCAAAGTAGGTAAGAAATGGTTAGTTATTTACAATCAACCATAATTAATCTGAGACCACAGGGTAGCCCACCTTGAAGCAGTCTGCTGTGCCTGAAATCATGATCTCTGCTAGACACAGAGGTACTTGAAATGCTAGGTGACCAGGGAATACAAATTAAGTCACATATGAAGACATTTTAAGACATTTCCCCCATAAACAGTTTTTCAATAATACCATAGACTTTAAAGCTTTATAAAATAAATCTATGCTATCTGTGTCAGGATCTACTCTATTCCTAAATTTATAGTCCCATTTTTTATTTAAAATCTTGAATTTAAAGCTCATGACACCTTATTTTGTTCCACTACAGTCTTGGTTTCTCTATCTATCCATTTTATGATTTAAACTACAATTGTTTTGGTAATATATCTCCTTCCCAGGCTCCACCTATAAAAGCTTCGCACTTATCCATGTATATTCCACTTTCTGCTCATCTTATCTCCCTTATATCTTGTAGACATTTCTTGCCCCAAGTTCAGTACACTTTTCAGCATTTCACTAATTTAGTTTCTCAGCACAGCTTTAGCAACTATCTTTGTCTCTCTCCCAAAAACCATCCTACCCATCTAACTAATCATCAAATCCACATGTTCTGTGAAAACAGAAGTGTTTCAAATTTATCTATGACAGCAATGACAATAAAAGCAAATATATGAGTGTATCTTTCCCCCCCACATCCTCGTTAACACTTATTATTGCTTGTATTCTTGATAATTGCCATTCTGACTGGAGGGAGGTTAAAATCTTAGAGTAGTTTTGATTTGCATTTCTCTGATTACCAGAGAAGTTGAATATTTTTTCATGTCTTTGTTGATCGATCATTTATCTTCTTTTGAGAAGTGTCTATTCAGTTTCTTAGCCCATCTATTGATTGGATTATTTATTTTTTTGGTGTTAAGGTTTTTTTGAGTTCTTCACATATCCTGGAAATTAGTGTTCTATCTGATGTGCGTGTTGTAAAGATATTCTCCCACTCTGTGGGCTCTCTCTTCACATTATTACTTGTTTCCTTTGCTGAGAAGAAGTTTGTTTGAATCCATCCCATTTATTAATCCTTGATTTTATTTATTGCACTTTAGGAGTCTGGTTAAGGAATTTAGGACCCGGTGGCACAGCAAATTGGTACAACCACTCTGAAAAGCAGTATGGAGATTCCTTAGAAAATTTAGAATAGAACCACCATTTGACCGAGCTATTCCATTCCTCAGTCTATACCCAAAGGACTTAAAAACAGCATACTTCAGTGACGCAGCCCCTTCAATGTTTATAGCAGCTTAATTCACAATAGCTAAATTGTGGAAACAAACTAGATGCCCTTCAATAAATGAATGGGTAAAGAAACTGTGGTATATATACACAATGGACTATTTACTACTCAGTATTAAAAGAGAATAAAATTATGGCATTAACAGGGAAATGGATGGAGTCAGAGAATATCATGCTAAGCAAAGTAAGCCAATCCCAAAAAACCAAAGGCCGAATGTTCTCTCTGATAAGTGGATGCTGATCCATAATAGGAGTGGGAGGCGTGGGAAGAATGGAGGAAGTTTGTGCAAAAGGGAGGAGGTATAGGGGCAGGAAAGATGGTGGAATAAGATGGACATCATTACTCTAGGTACATGTATGACTGCATATATGGTGCAACACTATATCATGTACAACCAGAGAAATGAAAAGTTGTGCTCCATTTGTAGATAATGAATCAAAATGCCTTCTGCTGTCATATATACCTAATTAGAATAAATATTTAAAATTTATAAAAAACATGTATATTTGCCACAGAATAAATTATATAGACATATATAGATAAATACATGTATTTATAAAATATACAGATAAATATGTATGTGTGTATAAAATATATAGATAAATATGTATATACATGTATATAAGTTACTCTGTGGCAAGACCTATGCTAAGTACTTTATACATATTAACTAATTCAATCTTATCAGTAACCTCATGAGGTAAATATTATTATTGTTACTCTTCTATTTTGCTGAAGAGGACCTTAAGGCAAAAAGAGGTTTAGGAGCCCAAGGAGGCATAATTTGAACCCAAGCAATTTGGCTTCAGGTTCTATGCATTTAACTACAGCACTGCTTTTACCCTAGAGAGAGTTGACCCTGAACCAGGGAATTTCCCAAAGCTAACAGAGATTCAAAACATCCTTGGAAGTTGCCAATGTTAAGATATAGTGAAGCTTTCATTTTAGTAAATTTCTTACCTAGATTGTTCAATAGCATCCTAACCTGTCCATTCTTCTTAGCCACTTGGTCAGTTGGTTGTTTATGCCCACCTCACATTTATTTTCCATTGTAATCAGAGTTAAATTTTTAAAACTAAAATCAATTCAATGTACATTATGTCAAAAAAGAATCCTGCCATATATGCTAAGCAAAGTAATACTCTTATGGTCAAGTTCAAAACCCTTCGTGTGACTTAGCCACTGCCAACTTCTTCAGACTCATTCTGATGCTCTCTGGCTATCTACACTAAAGTGTCTATCAGTTTTGTGAATTCAGCATTTTCTTCCTGACACTTGCATGCACTATAGCTATAAATGAATATAATTTGATTCCAATAGCTAACTTCTACTCTTCATTGTTTTTTCTCATGAAGCTAGGAAATATCTATTTAAGTTACAATTAGCAGATAGAGTTGTCCCTCAGTATCTCTAGAAAACTGGTTCCAGGACTACTCTCAGATAACAAAATCCATAGGTGCCCAAGACCCTTATGCAAAGCGACATAGTGTTTACATATAACCTACAGACTCCTACTGCATACTTTAACCACCTCTAGACTGTTTATAACACCTAAAACAATGTGAATTCTATGTAAATAACTATATTGTTCAGAGGACTGTAAGAAGAAAAAAAGTCTACACATTCAGTACAGAGACAGTCTCTTCTTTCAAATATTTTTATAAATACTGGATCCATGGATGCAGGACCTGTAAGTTTGAAGAATTGATTGCAATTATCTAAGCCTTGGTTTATTGGTTTGTTTAAGGTACTATTCTAGAAATTCAAATTCCAGATCCTATAAATTGAATGACCTTTCTTTCTCCCAAGACCTCAAATGGAACACATTGTCTAACACATGATTGGATAGAATATCTGAAAATTAATATAAAGGATTGCTATCAGCTCGTGAACAGACTTCTAGTCCACAAGATCTCATAATCCAGTTGGCAAGATGGGATGCATACATGAAAATAAAACAAAAACCATAGGGTAAAATATGTTAGCTACCAAACTTGATAACTTGAAGTATAGGAATCTAGATATTTGAAATCCAGCATAGGCTGATATAACCATGCCAGACTTCACTGGAGGGAAGATTCTCTAGTAGTGTTTCAAATGTGTTAGATTTCAGATAAATTGAATGTTTTATGAATTCCCTCCTTTCGATATTCACTTATTTTGAACAAGTATAATTTTTCAAAGTTCTTTTTGAATTCTATTTTGCATTGTTTTCCTATACACTGGCATTTTCTAAGCTGAGATGCCAAGAATACTAGCTTCATGTGATGTTTTATACATATATACAACACATACATACATCTACATGCATGCACACACATACACACACACACACACACAAGATCTGGGTACATATGTTTGGGGAAATATATTGCATATTCTCAAACAATCATAAACCTCATCAGTCAATTCGAAGTTTCCAAAATCTCTGAGTAAAGAAACCTATTTGTTTTTACAATAACCTGTTGAATTCCACCATGGAAAACATCTTTAAGCAGATATTTATTTATATCTTGGGAATGGTATTAATGGAAAAGATTATAAGAAGTGATGCGAGGGAAAATTAAACAGGTAACTACATACATATCAGAGTGATTTTCAGAAACATTACTGGAGACTTTTCCACAATAAGTATATACTGTCTGTCTTTATTTTAGTCCAATAACATATTTCTCTCTAGCAATTCATATTGTTGTACTTCATATTTTTGTTTCCAAACCATTGACTTCAATCATCTTTTTTTAGCCGCTATAAAATTTCAGTATGATTTTCCATCATCCTAGTCATTCCTTCCAGCTTAAGTTCATCATGGAGAAATTCATAACTAAAATAGTTTTAGTTCTTTTAAAATTTCATATCTAATTATTCTATGCCACATGGCATCTGACTTTACTCCTCTCCACATGCCTTTACAACACCCCTAATTAGATAGATATACCTCTTTTTTCAGTGCTATAGACCATGTTAACAAAAGGGGAGGAAAATCTGAGTACAAAATAATTATCTTAGTCTATTTCTCTGATGATTTGCTAAAAACTAAATAGTTTTAAGTTTGAAGCATTAAATTAATTTAGTGAAATAGAATAAAGAGGAAATAGAAAAGGCTATAAATGGAAAAGGAAAGGAACTTTGTATCTAGGACCAGATTAAGAAGGTCTTTAAAGAGAAGAATGATAATACATAGGAAAACAGAAAATGTATAAACAATTCTAAATGCTGGCTCTAGTTTCTGCTTCATAAATTTCCTCTCACTCTTCAAGGGCCAACTCAAATATAGCTCCATGACACCATGACAACACCCTTTACACCTCCCTCGCTCCTTGGCCCAGCAAGATTCTCTCCCTCATTTGCCTCCTCCAGCATTTTGTGCACTTAGAATCTATTTTTTTATTAGCATATGTTTCAGGTTGCATTGCACATGATAGGATGTTAACTTGCCTGACCCCACTAGATTGCAATCCTATTGGCTTCTTTTTCTCTAGTGTCCCATACAATGTGGCAAAGTGGAAATTGTGTAGAATTTGTAATAAAAGAAAACCAAAGTTAGAATATAACTTAGTGACTTCTACTAGATGTACAGCCTTCTCTCACTAGCTTCAAGTACACAGTGGAGTTTATAATATCTTTCAGGATTGAAGGTAGAATAGAATGAGATGATTTGTATAAAGTTCCTGAGGTAGAGTAGATGTTCTGTAAATGCTAGCTATTATTAGTTTTTTCATAGTAGATATACAACAGGTTTTATAAAGAACAGAGACGAAACTGAGGGAGGGAGGAAGCAAGGGAATTAGGGAGGGAAGGAAAGAGGATGGAAGAAGAGGAAGGAAGGAAGGGAGGGAAGGAGGGAAGGAGGGAAGGAGGGATGAAGAAGGATAGAAGAAAGGAAGGAAGGAAAGATGGCTTCCTGGGGTATTAATAGATAACTCATCCAACCCTAATCACTACATTTTCAATGCAGAGTTTCAGTATGTGCTGAAGTTGGGTTAGCAGAGGAGATGGGGTACTAGATATAAGCCTCACCCTGCATTATAAGTCCAAGACAATACTGGCATAGGTGGGGGAGAGGAGAGTCATGAAAATTAGAAGACCTTGGCAGTGAATGAGAAGAGTAACACAGAAACCCAGCTATGCAGAGGGGGTTTCTAATTCTGTCTGAGTATAGGAATTAATCCCAAGGTGGTGGAGGTGTGGTAAAACTATAAATGTGTCTATCCAGATGGGCTTGGAAAAAACAGTCTGTTTGTGCCTTGATCTGGGAGCAATCAATGGATACAGTTGCAATATGAATCTGAGAGAATCAGACATGAGAGAAGCAAGATAAAAGTTCAAAGCAAAGAAATCCCCCTCCAGAATCAGGTGTGAGAAGTCCAAGGATTCTGGGTTACAGTCAGAGTAAGGAAAAGATTCTTTTCTTTTTCCATTTTAGAAAATGAACCCATTAAAATGTCTTTGGTTACCTCCAAATTCCCAGATGAGGCCAGAGATCTGATCTCCCATTCTACAGATTCAGGTATCAAAGAGCTTTCTAGCTTCATGATATCAAACTAAAATACAACATAATTTCCATAAATGCCCCAGGTTTTCACAAGTCACTCTGGAATTAGGTTGATACCCATTCCTATGTAGTAGTGCCAGATACCAAGGAGTTATAAACTTCTCAACTAGGGACACGAAGAGAAACAAGAGGATTTGGTACAGGATCATGGCAAGTGTTTTGCTGCTTTTCCCAAAAAGGGACAAATAATGATAGGGCACAGCACAGGTGGGAGGAAACATTTGGAAGGGAAATTATAGCAAACTGCAGAAAGTGAAGAAACAGTGAAGCAAAAAAGTAATTTGTAATTTTCATGAATTTTAAATGGCAATTGGCATGAAAATATTTCAATGTCTTTGAAGTATAATACTTAATTTGAGGTCATGAAATGAAATTAACTAGCTCCCCCAAACTGAAACTGAATATATAATCAACTGCTTATTCACTCTGGGACTGGAAGAAGGGAATGAAAACACCAAGGCATGATTAACCCAAGTGGAACTGGAAGGAAATAAGACATTTGCCCATTTTAATTTGAGCTGTGGCTTAGCTTCTATGTGGTGACCTTTGCATTGCTTCTTTTACAGGAACTTTTAGTGTACAGCTCTGTTGATGCTCCTTTAAAGTGAAATATCATCAGTCTTCTTAGCACTGTTTTAATTATGCTTTGCTTAAAAGTAATGCGTGTGTGTGTGTGTGTGTGTGTGTGAATTTTTTGATCATGATCTTAATTAGGATCATGTTTACATTTAGACTCAAATTGTACCGCATAATCATTTCCTATACCTGTTATTTGGTATAAAAGTCAAGTTTGTGCCAGTTGTACTGGGAGCTTTATGCAAACAGAATCTTATTAGTACTTTGTTCTTTCTGCCACTGCCTGGTTTCTTTCCCTTTTCTTTCCCTATGTGTGCTCAGGAAGCAGCAAGAGCATCTAGGGTGTGTACCAGCAACTTAGGGAGGTGGGGGAGAGAGAGAGTCAGTGGCAGCAGGCCAGCAGAGACCACAGTTTCAAAATATTTCTGAGAACACTGTGCTCTGACTAAAGTTATATTCTCTTTCAGGTGGAAGTTGCAGCCAGTGAGATGTATTATTGTTACCAGTCTCATTTGACCCAGTATTCTATTGAAATAAGGGTCTGGCTTTTCTTGAAATATTGAATCTTTTACATAAAGAAATTTGATATGGGCAGAAAAGAAATAAGTGCTTCTGTCTTGAGAAGATGGAAAGGATTATGTTGCCTGAGATAATCTACTCACGAAAATATTTCTCTAGCTTAAAAATCACATATAATTTGTAAGTGGCTGCTAGCTCTGAAGGTTTTTTTTATTTAATATATGATTTTTCCTTTTAAAGGTGATGAAAAATAAGTTTCTAGGGGTTTGTTTTCCTGCTGTTGATAGGATTTTTGAAAAAAAAAAAAAAAAAAGAAGTCCAGTAATGCCCCTCTGTGGCAAAAGCATGGTATCACAGAGATTCTTAACTGGTGAAGAAGCGAAGTCACTTCAGATTCACCTGGTCTCTCCATTTATAAACTAGGCATTTTAAAATGGAACAGTCAAAAGAGAAACAATCTGCATTATTCCTGGTGACATAAAAGATTAATAAGAATATAATACGTTTAAATAAATCCAATCATTGAAAAGAGCTTACACACATTCAAGAAATGCTAAAAGCAGCAAAATTCTGAAAGCACCAGCTTTTAATATAAAGAATGGCTAACGCATTACTTACAGAAACTCATGTTCTTGAGCATGAAAAAAATAAATAAATAAAAGGGCACTGATAATGCAAACAGTGAAGTGATAAACAGTGCATGTATATTTCTTCTTTGCTCGTTTCCTAGAACCTTAAATACTAAGTAAGGAAAAGGAGACTGTAGAGCAGAGTGCTATTGCCTTGGAAACATTCCCAGTGTAGTCTCACAAAGCTAGCTTCATTAGAGAATGTATGAGGGTGACTCCAGACAGTTCCTTCATTAGGAGGAGAATATTGGTAGCTTGATTATTATGTTGGTTAATTTTGTCCTTGTAAATGATATCCCCTGAGGAGGGAAGGAGGGAGGGAGGGAGGAAAAGAAGGAAGGAAGGAAGGAAGGAAGGAAGGAAGGAAGGAAGGAAGGAAGGAAGGGAGGGAGGA